>CAAE01014729.1:2849031-2888486 GCA_000180735.1 Tetraodon nigroviridis
TCACTCTCACACTCTACTCTCTCATGCCGTAGTGGAGATATACAAGGCATGCACTAGGCATAGTGTGTGTGACATTAATCTAAAGTCATCCTGCGTTTTTCACGGTTTCCCATCCGGATCTTAATGTATATATATTAAATAACATCAGGCGTGTCTGGTTGGCACAGATATTTTTCTAATCTAGCAGCTGTTTAGTGAATGAGATGCAGTTGTACCGCTGGTTACTCGATCAAAATGGGGGAACATGACGGCCAACATTACCGCTCCTCGGTCGCACCTAAATGTTTGACAAATGAAAACACGTTTATTTGCCTAGACGGGTTTATTTATCTTGGGACTAGTGATGATTTGACTATAGTAATAGTGTATTTAGACTTCTGCCATAGCCACATAGACTCAAAGCTAACGTTAGCGAAATGTCGCTTCAGTAGGAGACTCGTACTGCAGCATGGGTTTCATCGCTAGTTTAGCTAGCTTTGACAAGTTGTCGTTTGTGTCATTAGCCCTTAAAAGTTTGGTTCCACCGGTTTAATATCAAAGTAGCTGATCTATATGCTGGGTTAGGCAAATGCATGTTTAAACTGATCTACTCTTTTCTTCCAAACCAGCAACTATGCCCGGCGAAGCCACAGAAACTGTCCCTGTCACCGAGCAGGAGATGCAGCAGCCCCAAGTGGAGACTGGTTCGTATGACTTTCTTATTTATGAGCATGTGTTGTTTCACATAGTAGTATGGGGTCCTGGAGATCAAAAAGTCACTTGATAGACTTAAAATTCTGCAAAGGTGCACAAACTATTAAACCAAAAACAGTATTGAGAATTATTATGGTGTCTGGATTTTTAGTTTTTGAAGCAAGTGGCATTTATAATGATTGTGGAGCTAGCTCAGTTGAATTTATTGACTTTCTGAGTAATCCATGACCTCTCTTTTGTACTTATTACACAAACCTGCAATGCTGTGTGTTGGCCTTTAATGACAACTGGATTTAGCTGAGAATGCATGCTAGTGTGGGTTTTGCTCCGTAACAGAAATGCTTGCTAATCACCTGTAATTAGACTCCCTCATCCCTGTATGCTCTGTATTATCTTATTTACCAGAATTTTCAAGAAACGTCATTAATAAAGGTTATAAGTGACATCTGCGGCTACCATTTTTATAGCAGGCGGTATCATAGAAACATCAAGTAATAGTAACTATCCCCTCGCAACTGTACATCACTAAGTTGATAATTATTATTTGGTTTTTGTTGGACTAGTACAATATACTAAAGCTGTCAGACAGTAAATTTTTTGTTGCAAGATTTTCTGCCGTGTATCTGGCTGTAAAATAATGAGCAATGCAGTAATAGAGCAACGATATAATTTTTTCAAACGGTGTTTTGGTCTCTTAAAAATTTCTTGGATCCTTAGCAAATGCATTGTTATTAGTTAGACACAAACCATATTTTAGTAAGGTAAAACCTTGTTTGCAGACTGTAAAGATTGCACAATAAATGCCTCATCCGCCTAAATATCAGCTGAAGTCCCACTGATGGTTTCTACTTCTCTAACGGGCTGTCACAGTGCTAGTTAACCTGGTTTTCTTTAAACAGTGTTATATTTACTCTACACACTACAGCGAAAATGCTAATGTACTGATGAGGCATTTCCCTTTAGTTGTAAGCTTGAGCACTGCTTGTAGTTGGGCACCAAATGCACAAGTCACAACACCCCCACTTTAACGTTGTGCATTATTAATCCAAGAGTTTGTTACGTGGCTCTTAGCTCTCTGTTTTTTGGCACAATTTTAATCACTTGTGAGTTTGTGTTAGATTAGCTTCACAGTGTTCCCCCCCATTCCCTTCCACCCCCAGTTCCTCCACAAACTGATGTATATGAATGCATCTGCTTTTCCTGAAATGACTGTTCTTACAGTCAACAGGGCAGTCTCACATGGATGTCCTTTAGAATCCGCTGATAGCCAGGGAACTGGGTCTCTGAGTGAAGTTAGCATTCAGGCTACCAGTGACCAGCCAAGTGATGTCCCTGACGCTCAAGGAATTCCTGAGAAATCTGAAGACAACCAGTCACCTGTTGTGCAGCAGGAGGCAGCAGCTGACTCGGTAGAGTGTGCTACCGATCCGACTGTTCCCAGCAGCTGTGTGTCTCAAGTTATCAAAGAAAATGTTACACAAGTTTGTACAAACGAGGAAGTGGCCCCCCAAGAAATGAAGGTTCCAGATGGAATGATCTCTGGAGAAAAACCTGAAGTAATGGCAGACAGTAGTCCTTATAGTTCAAAAGCATGCGGTCTGGAAGACATGCCTGTTAGCACTGAAGATGGGAAGCCAGCCAGTGGCCATGAGCCTGCAATAGAAGAGCCAAAGAGCGATGGGGACAAGACATTCCCTGGTGATTTGAAGGTTGATGAGGCAACTTCGAATGAAAATCTTGAAAAAATGGAAGCAGTTAGTATTCCAGCACAGGTCAATCAGTCAAAAGGGATTTCCAAGTGTGAAGACACGCGTCTTTCCACTCAACCCTTGTCAGGTTGGTTTACTACTGGAAAACACATTTTTCATGGCTTGTTAGATGTAATATAAAATGGTGAAATATAAAGTCCAATGCATGGTCTCGGTGTGTTGTGTGATAACACTTGCTAAAAGCCATTTACAGTGGCAGTGAGTGGCATTTGTAAACATGCAACTAAATTGTTGTCTCGATTTTAGCATTTTGTGGATGCGTGATGATATTGTGCGTTTTTTTCACCACGGCGTGGCTTGAATTGAGTGCATATTAGAATTATAGAATGTGTTGAAGTGTTATGTCGGGTGTGCCTTTAGCCACATTTGCATCAAACTTTGAATTGAAACAGGAGTGACTTTTTTTTTTTTTTCTAACCAAGCGTTGTGCCTTGAATTTGTGAATTAAGGAGCATGCAAAAAAGGTTTCCCTTTCAGTATAAAATATTTAAATAATATTTTTCCATTCAGCTTCACTTCCTGCCTCAGCTTCCTCTCAACAACCTCAGGCAGCTTCCAGCTCTGCAAAGCCCAAAGGCAAAGATGCTAAGAATGCGCAGGGTTCCTCTGCCCCTAAGGCTGTTCCTGGTAGACGCAAACGATCTTCTATGTCTGCCTCCTCCTCCTCTCCTACCTCACCAAAGTCTAGCTCGTGTACTCCTGTTTCCCCCATGCCATCTCCTCTAGCTGCCACACCGGACGGCACAGCTGTTGATCAGGCTAGTCGCTCAATGCCAAAAGTTGTTAAAGCTGGAAAACAAGGGAAGTCAAAGAAAGAAGCATTTGTACCTGTGTCCTCTGTAGAGAGTAAAGTAACAGCAAATGCAAAAACAGTGGAGACCAAAAAAAATGTAACTGAAGATAAAACTGCCCCCAGTCCTCTGAAAACCAACGAAGCTAATACTACATTGGCAAAAGCTGTTGTAGTCACTGATGATGACCTTCCACCACTTATCCCACCTGAAAAAACAGTTAAGTCTGCAACGTCTGAGGCTGCTGTTGTAACTGTAGAGGAAAATATGGCTGCCAAAAATCCTCCTGCTAAACCTACTGATACCTTTGAGTCAACTGTTGGTTCCAAGCATCCTCCGGTTGAGGCTGTGAAGCCAACAGAAAAGGCTAATCTTGCTGTTAAGCCCGTGGAAAAGGCCAAACCTGCTCCGGTTGAGGCCGCCAAGCCTGTAGAAAAGGCCAAACCTGCTCCGGTTGAGGCCGCCAAGCCTGTAGAAAAGGCCAAACCTGCTCCGGTTGAGGCCGCCAAGCCTGTCGAAAAGAACAAACCTGCTCCGGTTGAGGCCGCCAAGCCTGTAGAAAAGGCCAAACCTGCTCCGGTTGAGGCCGCCAAGCCTGTCGAAAAGGCCAAACCTGCTTTGTTTGAGGCCGCCAAGCCTGTCGAAAAGAACAAACCTGCTTCGGTTGAGGCCGCCAAGCCTGTAGAAAAGGGCAAACCTGCTCCGGTTGAGGCCGCCAAGCCTGTAGAAAAGGGCAAACCTGCTCCGGTTGAGGCCGCCAAGCCTGTCGAAAAGAACAAACCTGCTTCGGTTGAGGCCGCCAAGCCTGTAGAAAAGGGCAAACCTGTAGAAAAGGCCAAACCTGCTCCAATTGAGGCCGCCCAAGCCTGTAGAAAAGGCCAAAGTGGCTCCAGTTGAGGCCGCCAAGCCTGTAGAAAAGGCCAAAGTGGCTCCAGTTGAGGCCGCCAAGCCTGTAGAAAAGGCCAAACCTGCTCCGGCTGAGGCCGCCAAGCCTGTAGAAAAGGCCAAAGCGGCTCCAGTTGAGGCCGCCAAGCCTGTAGAAAAGGCCAAACCTGCAAAAAAGGCCAAACCTGCTCCGGTTGAGGCCGCCAAGCCTGTAGAAAAGGGCAAACCTGCTTCGGTTGAGGCCGCCAAGCCTGTAGAAAAGGCCAAAGCTGCTCCGGTTGAGGCCGCCAAGCCTGTAGAAAAGGCCAAACCTTCTCCGGTTGAGGCCGCCAAGCCTGTAGAAAAGGCCAAAGCGGCTCCGGTTGAGGTCGCCAAGCCTGTAGAAAAGGCCAAAGCGGCTCCGGTTGAGGCCGCCAAGCCTGTAGAAAAGGCCAAAGCGGCTCCGGTTGAGGCTGCCAAGCCTGTAGAAAAGGCCAAAGCTGCTCCGGTTGAGGCCGCCAAGCCTGTAGAAAAGGCCAAAGCGGCTCCGGTTAAGGCCGCCAAGCCTGTAGAAAAGGCCAAACCTGCTCCGGTTGAGGCCGCCAAGCCTGTAGAAAAGGCCAAAGCGGCTCCGGTTGAGGCCGCCAAGCCTGTAGAAAAGGCCAAAGCTGCTCCGGTTGAGGCCGCCAAGCCTGTAGAAAAGGCCAAAGCGGCTCCGGTTGAGGCCGCCAAGCCTGTAGAAAAGGCCAAAGCGGCTCCGGTTGAGGCCGCCAAGCCTGTAGAAAAGGCCAAAGCGGCTCCGGTTGAGGCCGCCAAGCCTGTAGAAAAGGCCAAAGCTGCTCCGGTTGAGGCTGCCAAGCCTGTAGAAAAGGCCAAAGCGGCTCCGGTTGAGGCCGCCAAGCCTGTAGAAAAGGCCAAAGCGGCTCCGGTTGAGGCCGCCAAGCCTGTAGAAAAGGCCAAAGCGGCGCCGGTTGAGGCCGCCAAGCCTGTAGAAAAGGCCAAAGCGGCTCCGGTTGAGGCCGCCAAGCCTGTAGAAAAGGCCAAAGCGGCTCCGGTTGAGGTCGCCAAGCCTGTAGAAAAGGCCAAAGCGGCGCCGGTTGAGGCCGCCAAGCCTGTAGAAAAGGCCAAAGCTGCTCCTGGAGAGGCTGCCAAGCCAGCAAAAAAGGCTAAAGCTGCTGTGGTTGAGGCAGAAAGGGCCAAAGCCGCCGCAATGGAGACCACCAAGCCTCTAGAAAAGGCCAACCCTGTTCCTGTTGAGCCTATTGTTCCTGCTCCAGCCCCACGTAAACTTACATTTGCTGAAGCTGTTTCAAAACCTGCCCCTGAAGTTGAGGTAGTTGGTACAAAACCTTCTGAAGCCGTTTCTTCACCCAAACCTGTCCCTCCATCTGTTAAAACCCCAGCCACACTGGAGACTGTGATCAACAATAATAAGGGTATTCACTTTCATTTTCTTCTGTGTGAACAGCTATCATCTTTAGAGCTGCTCTTAATCTTTTTTTTTTTTTCCAATGTAGTCTAATTAGCATATTCCTTTCAAAAATGCTTTTTATTGAAACGTACAAACGTAAGTTGTTTTTTTATAATTGAGTCTTTGACATTGGGTGTTCAGGTAGTTATGATGTGAAAGAAAAGTTAATAGATTAATGTTATCTTGATAATGGGAATCATGGGTTTTATTTTAAACTATTTCACCTTTTTCTATTTTACAGGATTAATCAAACTTTTTTTATAATTCAAAAGTATCTAAAACATATTTGAATGTTGTTGCTCTAGGGTCCGGCACGGAGTCAGACAGTGACGACTCTGTCCCAGAGCTGGAAGAACAGGATTCCACACAGACGCAGACACAGCAGGCGCAGGTAAGCGTTTCATCATTTAAGCAGCAATGAAGCTCGCGTCTCTTCTGTGATGATCAACACATTGACTTTCGTTCTTCTGAGTCTACTGAAGCCACCTCGTTGTCCTGAGATGATGGAGGGTTCACACATATTTAAACTTGTCGTGTCTGCATTTGGTGGTAAAAGATGAATTTGCTTTCTAGCTGGCAGCAGCTGCTGAGATTGATGAAGAACCCGTCAGCAAAGCCAAACAGAGCCGCAGCGAAAAGAAGGCAAGAAAGGTGATGGTCATTTTTTCTGTTTTACCAATATGTGTGATGGGCAAAGCAATTAATTTCTTTGATTTCTTAAAGGCAATGTCGAAGCTCGGGCTCCGGCAGGTAACAGGGGTCACACGGGTCACAATTCGCAAGTCAAAGAACATCTTGTTCGTCATTACCAAGCCAGACGTCTACAAGAGCCCGGCTTCAGACACATACATCGTCTTTGGTGAAGCTAAGGTTTGTGGCAAACCCCTTACCTGGCCCAGAAAGATACCTGTATATGAAATATCAGTCCGTCCATGTGTGGATTCTGCATTTTGTTCTCTAGATCGAAGATCTTTCCCAACAAGCTCAGCTGGCTGCTGCAGAGAAGTTCAAGGTCCAGGGAGAAGCCGTATCCAGCATCCAGGAAAACACACAGACGCCAACAGTACAGGAGGAGAGCGAAGAAGAGGAGGTGCGATGGTGTCGGCTTAGAGACAGACAGACATGCAGAGTGTTTAGAGCATACTCATTCTGATTGTCGCTAGGTTGATGAGATGGGCGTCGAGGTTAAGGACATCGAGCTGGTCATGTCACAAGCCAACGTGTCGCGGGCGAAGGCAGTACGCGCCCTGAAGAACAACAACAACGACATCGTCAACGCCATCATGGTAAGGTCTCATTTTCTGAAGGCTCGTTGCCCTGGACGACAGCTCTTCACTGAGGATCTCAACTTTGACTTTCGTTCTTCTGAGTTTCATGAAGCTGATGTTTTTCACACTGAGAAGAGCAGTTTGTCCTATTTTTGTGGATAAATTTGTAACAAATATACTTAAGCATATCTTTGTGCTCTTTTGCAGGAATTGACGATGTAACAGGACCCTGAAGAAGAGGGGTGTAGGAAAGGTTGCTGATTTGACATTTATACAATTTATGATACCCAAGATGGAAATAAAGTTGTGGCTTGATAAATGAAATGATATATTTTTTGGCTTTTCTGCACTCAATTTGAAAAACTGGGCAATTTCAACCTTTTTAAACTGGGAAGACACTAAAAGATGTCAACTACTGGTTCCAAGCATTAACTTAGTAGAAATATGTCAAGTATTTGTAGCCTCCTGGGGGGTGGGGGTGCTTCCATGACATTTTGAGTTTGTGAGTTTATTTCACCATGGTTTGCTGCTCGATTGTACTGACACGGGTGGGTCTGTCAGTGCTGCGCTGGGGAAAAAGTTCTGTAAAAAACCTTTTAATTAAAGCTCTTTCCCCACAATTGTCTTTAAAATGTTTACATTCTCCTGGGAGGATCAGGTCGGTCAGACAGCGCTCAGCTCTGGTTTTTGTGGCGTCTTCTGTGGGAAAAAGTTGGTCTTGAGTGCAACAAAGCCGTCCAGTCTGATGTTCATCACTGAAAACCTGGACCAAAGCTCCTACAGATGTGCAAGGGTTGATCACAGGAACAGAAGCCCCAGGATGAAGGTTCAACCAGACGTTCTGTTGACGGTGGAGCTCCTGGAATAAAAACGGATGGAGTCGCACTGGGGAGAAGCAGTAGATGTTTAGGATGAGGTCCTGGGTGCAGTCAGGTGACAACACCCTAGAGATTGGATGAATATATGTATCCCATGTTTATTTTACTAGAAAATTAATATTCCGAGCAGAATACTTTGAGGTCTAAATAGGCAAATATTACTATCAAGTAATGAAAACAGTAATATTAATAGTTATATAACTGGTTGTGTTACTTATAATAATCAAACTGCTACCACGGGGGCCTAAATCCGTTTTTGTAATCCACTCTGGATGACCCGCTGGCCCCGCCTGGATGTGAAAGCTCTAGAACCGTCCAGCAACGTCACGTCCCGGCTGCGTCACCGCCGCCATTCTCGTTCCGGGATACGCAGACGCAGCTCGGGCCAATCCGCGGGGCAGAGGCGTGCGCACTGGGCCACTGTAGGGTGTATTTGCAGGCTTATCCACGGTCTAACCCTCTTTTTTAACCAGCGCGTTTTATCTGCGGGAAAGAGCTCCACTGTACGCCCAAACATGTGAGTTAAAGACTGTTAGCATACTGTTAGAGTGGGAGAGAACGCCCTTCTTAGCTAAATAACGGCACCGATGTGCGACAACACACGTTTTCAAAGGCGGGAATTTGGCCTAGTCTAATTACACTCAATGCTAAGTGCACTCCGCTTGCCTGGAGCTCATTTATGAGATACAAGAAGACATTATAATCTTGTTTCTGCCATATTACGTCGACAGACTCTGTCCTAGCTGAAAGTGTGGCCGCCTAAACCTAGAAGTGGGAATGAATTGCTCGGTGTGTGTGGTTAGCTTAGCATTAGCACCGTCAGTTCATTTAGCGGCGGCTAGCAGCTCTGGTCCAGTGTGCTATCATTAGATTAACACGAGGTCTGTGTCACAACTGCACATTTCCGTGTGTTAATGGTCACCAAGACCAACACTAAACTCCACAGGTTCGCTAATAAAAAGTAACTTCTTCCTATTTTCAAACCAGAAAGTGTGTGTACTTAGCACTTTTAGCCGACGTTAGCTTTTAATTGCACTCCTGGTCGGTTCGAGATCATTTCTAAGAGGATTTTGTCCATAGTGACATCTACTGAAAGGATTAGGGACTCCAGAGTGTTTCAGGGATTCCGACACGTTTTTTTTCCTCAGACTGCCGACTTGCAGAACCCTAAAATATAGTTTTTCCTGTTTCAGTGCTCATTGTTTTAACGCCAAAGGCAGTTAAGTTGTAGGAGATGAATGCTACTATTGTTGTGGCCTTAAATGCTAATTTTAACGTAAATGGGCGTTGTTGGCCTCCTCCTACACTACTTCGGTTGTAACCATGGAGACACTTAGGCCCACTGTTGAAGGTTACCAGCCAAGTTTGCTGTAACCAGGGATCAGCAGCACGTTTTTCCCTTCATAAAGTACCTGATGTCACACTGCCCGCCCGGGCGCGTGCCCCCGGGATCTTATAAACTATTAATCCCACATGGTAGTAAGATCCCAGCTTCCTGGTTAAAATGTTGTTATTCAGTTTAACTGATCCTGGTTTTTTAAACACTCGATCATTGTAACCGGATGCACTTGGGCAACCTGATCTGGCCTTTTTCTGAAGGCCAGGTGTTGTACCCACCTGGCTCTTGAGAAGAAGGTTGTGTATTATTAATGAGAGTTGACCCAAGAACCAACACATTAGGTCATTTTTTAATAGTTCCCAAAGCAGTTGTTTAAGCATGCAGAGAATCCCCAACCCATATCCTGATATCGTCTGTCTTTTCTTATTTCTTACAGGCAGCCAGCAACAGCCAAGTGGTACGACACGAGGGACATTGTATGTATAGAGTTCTGTGTAGCAGACAGCAAAGACGTTAAAGTCAATTTTGCCAAAAGAAAGTTTGGTTTCAGGTATGTTTTGCCTTTCAGCAGAGATGTGTACTTGGGTAGACTTTAGAGTTACCATGATGTATACAGTTAAATCAGTCTGGGAAATGTGTGCATGACTTTACTTTAATTAAACTTTGTTTTCTTTTGTTCACAGCTGTGTTAGAGGAACTGATAACATCAAACATGAGCATGAAATTGACCTTTTTGAAGAAATTGATGAAAATGTAGGTCCATCAAAATGCACAAGTCATTGCTTTGTACAGAATTTTATCTAAACTGTGTATTCTTTATTTTCTACCATTCCAGGAATCCAAACACAAACGCACAGATCGCTCAGTGTTGTGCTATTTACGAAAAGCACAGCCAGGGAAGAAGTGGCCGAGGCTAACGCAGGACAAGGTGAAGGTGAGTGGCTTGTCACTGCTTGGTCACTGTAAAGTCAGCTTTCCTAAAAAACTCAGTGCACGAGGCGCCGATCTGACGAGCTGGTTTTTATTTTCCACAGCTGGCTTGGCTGGGCACTGACTTCAACAACTGGAAGGACTGGGAGGATGACTCGGATGAGGAGATGGGGAAATTTGATCAGCTATCAGATGTAAGCACGTCGGTAACGATGACAGCCGATGGTGTCAAGTGGGACTGACGCAGTGATGCTAACCTCTCTGGTTTAACTGTAGATGATGAACAGCATGGGAGGTGGAGATGACCTACCGGATCTAGATGGAGATGTAAGATCCTTTTATACGACCTAGATTTTAATTACATTTTGCCCTAACCACTGAAAAAGTCTGATTGTTGTTTTCCCTCTCAGGATGATTCAGCAGATAGTGATGATGAGAGTGAGTATTAATAAATGCGTTCTCATCTTTAAAGTATATTCAAGAACAAATCAGATTGTTTGTCTGACTGAACATCGCTGTCTTCTCCCAGACCTGCCAGGTTTGGAAGACTAGAAGACTCCAGGTCAGAACGAAAAACAAAACAGGATGAACATATGGCAAAAGGAATCAAAACCAATGTATATCTTGAAGTGAAGGCAGCGACGGACAACTGTACATAACGAGCCGGTAGCCATATTTAAATCCATAGCCTCAGCGCCACACTCTGGCCGATCATAAAGGTTGACATGCATGGTGTTGTATAGAGTAGCTATCTCCACTTCCATTTGCTGTACTGCACCTTTTGGGTCTCCTGTGTTATTGTTAAATATAACAAGTAAGAACACATTGGTGTGAAACAAGATCTAATTCTCCCCAAGTGAGCAATTACTGTTAGAATTATGAATTTGTGCTTTAAGGTGAAACTCCAATTTGACAATTTCTCGCCTGTCCCCTCTCCCTGTGTTGTTCAAACCACTAGAGATAAACACCAGAAGAGTTGGTCCACACGCTGATTGGCTTCCTCTAAAACCCTTGTGTAAAACTCCTATTTTGGTTTCTGTGGCCTGACATTCCATTTTAATTTTTTTCTTTCTTTTCTGTAAAATGAGACGACTCAAAGGCAGCACCATGTCTTGCTCATTTAAGTTTTGTACACCTGCCATCACATTAGAAAATCAGAAGAAAAGAGATGTTACTGCAGATAATTACACCTGAATTTTGATCGGGCCTCGGAGCTATTTGTCGCTATCCTCAAGGATCTTTCTGTGTTTTCATCTAGAATGATCGTCTCCCATTAACGAGGGAGCGTAGGAGTGCCGGACAACAGTTGATGACCAAATTATATCAAAAGTATGGGGGGATAAATGTTGATTTACAGTGAAAATTGTTTTTTTATTGTCTACATCTTTCTAATAAATGGTTCAAGAATCATTTTGGATGCCTGTTCTTTTAACGATACAAGTATGCATTTTGTTCAAACCGAAACACAATCTTCATATTTTAGTTCAAATAGAACATTTGTACTTTGGTTTGGTTGTGTGACGTGGTGGTGGCGGGCGGGCACTAGGGCGGGCACTAGGGCCCGGGAGCTCCCGGCCCGGCCTGACAACGCTTCCTCCACAGGCCTGATTCTCTCCGGTTTCCGGAAAAATAGTCGAAATCAGCAGCGTCCGATTTCCGGCTTGTGTGACTTTAAGAAAACAAAAGCACAAATAAAAATCTCGCCCCTAAAATTATTAGCCTAAAATCTTCCGCTGTTTTTTGTTGACTTTTGAGACTGTTTGGAAGCAGTGATATTTACAGGTGAACGATTTTTTTTGAACGAATGTCTCTTAACGAAACGCAAGATGCACTAAAGATGGGCTGTATGTTATTTCCGATTTATAGGTTAGGTTTCATAGCTTACCCGGATGTGTACGCTGTTATCGTCGGGAGAGTGACACCGCTCCCGGATCGTCTGTTCAGTGATCATGGCTGCATCGGACTACACCAGCCATGTTTGCTAATTTAAAACCCAAAGGTTTGGGGACACTTGTTTATTATTTACCACCGTGCCATCATCACCTGCATATCCGTTTAGGCAAAGGTATAGATACATCCGCGCCTTCGAAACCCGAGGATTGAAAGGTTGGGCAGCTTTGAGTGTTATCTGTGAAACTTTTGATGGTGGCAGTAAGGAAAGATGATGCTCTCCGAAAAATTGCCCATTCGTGCATCGTAAACAGTGTTAAGTTCATCTGGCTGCTAGCTAATGTTAGCGCATGAACAAAAGGGGAGCACGCCTCCATCTGTTAACTGGGGAGTGGGACTCAGTTGACGTTATCCATTATCAGATGACCGGCCACTACTGAATTTCATCCGCTGCTAAACCCATCAATGATGGTACCATGGATCCAGCCCAGCGTGGTCTGCTACCTGGCTGTTAGCTAACTTCGAAGCCTGGCTGCCGTACGTAGTCCGGGGGAACATTTAAGGATGCTATAAGTTAGCTGCCTTGCTAGCGTGCGTTAGCTAGGCTCTATTGTGATGATTTAGCTAAATAACCTTGGAACCGGTGGGGGGGATATTTAAACCTAAAATCTCACCCCAGACTAAACGCCATGGGTGGCTTTTTGAAAAACTGACACGTATAACACTAATGGCATCGGTTGTTAGCACAGCAGAGGCTTTGAAGTGGATTGTTGGTCCAAGATCGGAGCTAAATGCGACTTAGCTAGCGCTGCGCTCGCTGCCGTCTCGGCCTCGTTGAATTAGGAAATCAAGCAGCATTATCTATATGGGGCTACTTTTGCATTACACTCACTCACAAAACTCGAGGCCTCGCAGTAAAATCTCCCTACTACTCCCACCATTGTCGGCAGAGCGAGGCCACCGGAGCTTGTGTACCCTTTCCGCGGCTGTGCCAGCCGGGGCACGTTTATGGTGGAATATCGAGGTTTTGGTGGCGTTAGCAGCGCCTCATCAGCCCTAATGCTCAGCTCCTCTCGTAATATCCAGATTTTCCATGACGGCTCGCCGAGGCCTGACATCTGCTGCTGCTGGCTGCGACATTTTGATGTTTGTTGCTCGAACGAAATGGTGTTAGTTACGGGCTACATTCATCAGTAGCACAATAATATCGCAGGCGTTCGGTGGCAAAGATTGAACTAATTGCACGGCTCCATCGAGAAAAGGCGACAATAAAAGGGGAGGAAAGGGACGTTTATATGCCTATGCTGGCATATTTTAGCCCTTTAATTACATAACTGCTGTACGTTTTGGATGACCAAATACACTCTGTATTTGGTTCCCTAACGTTTCCTCTTTTTGCAGATGGATTCAAACAACCGTTTCAACTATGGCAGCAACTCCTCAGCAAACTCAGGACTGAAACGCTCCTCAGGGGATTCTCTTTACACCAACGGGTCCTCCATGAGTTTTCCTCCACAGGGGAAGAGTGAGTATTCACCGATCGAACGAAACTTGCCCCTTGCACGTCAGATCTGATGCCTCTTTGTGTTCTCGATAGATCTGAATGGCGAAATGAATGTGAACGGCGCCACTACTGTCCACGGGTCCGGCGTGCCTGGTCCCCACCCTCCAGCAGCTCCTTACCCCCATGTGAGTAACCACCATCAGAGCGGCGCTGGCTACGACTACCTGTGGGGCGGACCCCCCCAGTACGCTCCCTCCATGGGCAGCTCTGCGGGACACGGGATGCACCAGAAGCAGCCGGCTCCCGGGATGGCGCCACCTTCGTCACAGCACCACTTCCAGGGTCATGGACAGTACCAGCTGAATGGGGGCGTTGACAACTCCCACCAGTCTTCTGTGGCAGGCCCACCCAACATGCCTCATCCTGGGAGTCAGTACTGGAACAGGAATAACCCCAGCACGCAGCAGATGAGCTACAATTCCCACAGCATGTTTGGAAGCTACCAGAGTCCACCACACCCGGGGCTGACGTCGTCGCCGCACCACAAACAGCAGCAGTCGCTGCAACAGGCGCCTCACCAGTCCGCGCAGCCGCAGCATATTCACCCCCATCGCCACCAAGCTCAGCCGCACCAGCAACCGCAGCATTACAGCATGCTGCCCAACGGGATGCCCTACTACCAGCATCAGCCCCAGCACACGTCCCTGCCACCCCCCCAGCATCAGCAGCAGCAAACGCAGCCGGCTCAGCCCCAAGGACAGGTGCAGATGTTGCAGCCGGCTGCTCCGAATTTTACTCCTCCCCGGGGCAGCCCACAGCCCCACAGCCTAGCCCGAGGGGGCACCGGCAGCCCTCTCCCGGCGGGAATGTCCGCAGCATTGATGTCACCGTCACCCCTGCAGGATAGCGGCTCGCCTAAAGGCCGGAGCCCTCATGCTGGTACCATGGGATCATCTGCTGTCCTTCAAGGTGACGTATCTTCTTAGTCAGACTTTCCTCTTATACAAACCTGACTTATTTAACTGCTGGTTCCTTTTCAGTTCCGGAATTTCAGTTCTGTTCATTCAAACGTTACTTTTTACTCAGCCCTTTTCTCTTTATTCTCAATCCAGTGGTTCTAAACTAGCTAAAAAATATTCAAAGTGAAAGATTCATTAGCACTGTTCGCCGGACGCGGGCGCTCCAGCCGTTTAAATCTCTCCTCAGGTCCGCCATCGTGCACGCAGGTTAGAGCCTGTGTGGATTCATGCAGCAAAATTTTTTAAAATGTAAAAATAATGATCAAACAAGTCCTGAAACCGGTGGCTGAGCACAGGTTGAGGAACTGATTTAAAAACGTTCACGAATGCTTCACAAGGAGCAGCAGCCACCGACCTGGTAATATGATGGTAGGCCTGGATCGTGGAGGGCAGTCTCCACCAGCTTCATCAGCAGGTCCTGGAGCTTTCCTTGGCTCTCACCAAGCCCTAGAAGTCCTTCCTGCAGGGTGGCGAGGCTGGGGATGTCCTTGGGGGGGGGAAATAAGGGGGGCGGGGGATGGGGGGAAGACAAGGTCGAGGAAAATAGGGAATATCGCGGGGGGGGGCGGGGGGGGGTCAAAGAAAGAAGCGCCTGTGCTCGCCCAGCTGTTTACTGCCCACGCCTATCAGCAGGGGGCGCCGTTTGCCCACGTGATCACCAGCAGCAGTTCTGCTGATCTGTGTTTTCTCATGTGAAATATCTTCTCTTGCAGGGCACGCGAGAGAAACGGGCAAGGATGTGGACCAAAGTTTTAACGGCACGGAAAGGCTGCAGAGTTCCCAGATCCTGGCCAGCAGCGACTGCTTCCAACCCAAACCCGCAGGCCCTAAGAGCGATTATCGTCAGCATTCCGAACAGCCAGCAGCTCAGTTTCCAGAAACGGCACCTTCTCCCAGAGAGTCCGTGACAAGCACACCTCCCCGGTCGACATGTCATGCGCCGATGTCACCGTGTCTTTCCATGGATGCCACGCCGCCTCGCGTCCCCGCCATTCCCGCTCTCTCCTTGTGTCCCGCGTCTAGTCCCGGGACACCGACAGCACAGTGTCAGGACGTCGGAACCTCCTCGCCGCCTCTGAGTCTGTCGGAAGCCCCATCCAGACTTTCCTCCTCTCCTGTAGGAGTGCAGGGCTTCAGGTCAGAGATGCCCCCCGCTGGAGCAGACTCCGTCTCTCCCGGAAACCTGTCGGCGCATCCCTCGGCGACTGCCCCCGGGCTGCCTGTGCCTCGGCCGCCTCCTGCCCTGATGTCTGCCTCTCTTCAGAGGTCCCAGACACAGCTGATGACAACCCAGCACGACAAACCTGTAGTCCCCAGCGTATCTTTTGCCTCATCGGCAGGTTTAAAATCCTTGTCTGCTGGTGCGGATCCGGCTCTGATGCCAATTCCCAGTGCTTCGTCTGTCGGCAGCCGACCGCCCGAGCCCATGTCCACGCACCCCCCTCACACTTACCACCTTTCCTCTGCAGCATCGTTAGCAACTGTAGCAGTGACCTCAGCAGCCCCGGGAAGCCCCACAGCCCAACCTCTGTCCGCCCTACCTCTTCCAACCACTCAAGCCTCTCGGACTGCGCCCGTGTCCGGCCCTCCTGGCTTCCCGTCTGCGCCTCCTAGGTCCGCTGCGTCCTTGGGAGCGCCGCAGAGTTCAAACACCGAGCCGAGTTCTCCAAACCCCGCGCTCTCTCAGGCATCCAGACTGTCCTCTCCTGAGCAGGAGCCTCGGCGGGCCCCTCAGGCCTCCGTTCCGTTTGAACCAACGAGGAGCGCTGTCCCGTCAGAGTCGGAGTACGCCGCGCTCGATCGTACTCCCGTCAGGAGATCTCCGCCTTTCCACAGGCCCGAACATTCAACCGACCGTGAAAGTTTCAGTAACTCCTCGCCGTTCGACGGTTACCCATCGTTCGCCACCTCCTCCGGAGCAGATGTCAGTTCTGTCCTGGAACACTCCTCTCTGATAGACGAAGGCGGTCCGGGTCCAGACCGGCCCACGGACTCCGACAACAGCTTCCACGCCAGCAGGCGACTTCCTCGGCATGACGGGACCTCGCTCACAGAGGAGGGAGCGTCTCCTGATCTGGACACCACCAGGGAAAGCATCTTTTCTTCAGAAGCGTCCAGAAACGACCCCCTGGACTCCACCGAGGAAGGCGCGGTAGCGGAGACCCAGAGGACCCTGGACAGTTTGGAACCGACAGGCGGCTCCATCCTGGATTCTCCTCTGGACACCTTCTCACAGGTTCAAGATTCCTCAGCGGCCTCAGGCGGTGTCTCCAGGTCTCACTCATTCCTGTCCCCTCAGCCAAGTCAGAAAGGTAAATTCTGGTCATTTGTTTGTTTTAGAATGCAGCAGATTCCACATTTTATGTCCCTTTTCTGCATTTTAGGACCCGAGGACGTCTGGGAGAATAAAGGTCTCGATGTCTCCGATTCAGCCGGACGCATCAGCATTAAGACCACTGTTTATGAGAAGGTGACTCCCCCGAGCTTTAGTATGAAAGACCAGAACTTCATTGCCTTCAGCACGGCAGCAGAGGGCCCCGCCGTCCACCCGCTCCAGCCCATAACGGACCAGGTCGTCCCCGCTGCCGAAGAGGTTCCGAAAAGCAAAACACGGAAACCGAGAGGTCCTAAAGCTTTGTGGGCCAGCGCTCCAGGTGTTTAGCCTTCCAGGTCCAATATGTGGGTCCAAGTTACGTGAGATTCTGTTTAAAACGATAATTTCTGCTGTAACTTCCAGTGGAGACTCAGCGTAAGCCTCGGGTTCGGACCCCTAAAGTGGAGAAGACTGAAGAAGCAGCCAAGGGCAGAAAGAGGAAGAAGCCTGTGAAGCAGGACACGAAAGAGACGGCTGGAGCGCCGGGACCGCCCGCTGGAGAGGTCGATCCCATCACAGCCACCATTGAAGCCGTTCTGGCCAACGCCGCAAGCATCGACACATCGGTGGAGAGGCTGAAGAAAATGAAGAGGACAAAGAAGGGCCGAGAAGCAGCCAAACAAGAGGGGGAAAAGTCCACCGAAGACGACGACAACGAGGACGGCTCAACCACAGGTGATTTCTACAGCTAGAACTACAGGTTTTAGCTTCTGTCGCCTGATGTATGCGTTCAAATGCTGAACGTGGCCGTGTTCTTTCTCTCAAACAGGTGAAAGTAAAGGCCGGAGGGTTGCAACCGAGGAGCAGGTTCAGTTCCCTCTGCAGCACGGGTAACGCTTCCTTCAGAAATTATCTCACTCCAAATATAATTCAACTATATTAGTATGAGGGGATTTTTGTCCAAAACGTTTTAAAATCTGCAAAAGTGAAAAATAGTTGATGCCTTTTTTTTTTTTTTATTTGCTGAAGAAAAATTTATTGTATCACAATAAGTAAAGTTTAACCAAAGCGAACCACTCGGGGGCGCTGTTGCGTCGGTTTTAATGTGCATTTACACCCTGCTCTGCAGTAGATCTCACATTTGTGACATCCAGTTTTTACTTTTAGCCATTTTCAAGCGGTAGTAACATTGAATCATATCTGAAAAAAAGAGATAAAGAGTTTTCCTTTGTAGCTGGAAGCGGGAGATCCGTGTCAAGAAACTCGAGAATCGCATGAAGGCCGAAACCTGGTATTACACACCGTGTGGAAGAAGGATGAAGCAGTTCCCAGAAATCATCAAGGTAGATTGTCCTGCTTTATGATCTGTCTAATTATTACGGCTGCCAAGGAGGACATGTGACATCTTCTAAAGTTACAAGCTAGAAGGCTTTGTTCATAAAGCGACCTACTATGTTATATAATCTGGTATTACTACTGCCTGTCTGTGTGTGTTTAGTATCAAGACGTAAGATCTTTTACTTTTCATTGCTTGGTTGAGAGTCTTTCCTCTACTAGAATGCTTTTCTAGTGTTTAAAGGCAACTAAAGCTGTTTTTCCCTTTTTTCATTTTAAGACTGCTAACCTTTGTTTTCTTGTCTGAATCTCTTTTCGCTTCTAGTACTTGAAGAAACACACCGACAGTCTGGTCTCCAGAGAACACTTTAGCTTCAGCCCACGAATGCCTGTCGGAGATTTTTATGAAGAAAGAGAAAGTCCTGAGGTTTCTATCTCTCGTTCCAGAGCAAGCGTCCTCTCCACAGTGACTGTAATGTCTCACAAATGGGTTGATGTTCATGTTTAAGGGTGCAGCGTGGGTGCTCCTGGCCAACGAGGAGGTTCCTTCCATGATCATGACCATCACCGGGCGACGAGGTCGACCTCCAAACCCTGATAAGGAGAAGCTGTGCAGGGTTCGAGGCCTGAAGGGCGGACGCCGGCCCGGCAGACCTCCCAAAACCAATGTGGTTGACCTGCTCAGCAAAGTGGACGCTAAGCTTTTGAAGCGACTCGAGGCCAAGGGTGGGTGAATATAGCCGCCCAGACTCGTTTCTGTTTAATGCCAAAGCTTTGAAGGTAATATTCTCTATTCTCTCCATCATAGAAGCTCTCACAGAGGAGGAAAAAGAGAAACTGGCCAAGATCAAAAAGAAAATGAAGAGAAAGGTGAGTTTTTTTATTCGTTACTTCAGATTTGAATTATAGGACCTATTCATTAAGGAGATACTAATCTTGGTTTGTTTGTGTTATTTCTTTATTAGGCGAGAACAAAGCGAATGGAGAATGCCAAGATGAAGAAATTGAGAGAAGAAAAAAAGAAGGCTAAGGTATTGACAGCGTCAAAGTGAATTATAATTTTCCTCAGCCGCCTCTCTTACGCTTCTCTTCATGACTTTTTGAAAAACTTCTGTGATGATGCAGCTTGAGGAGGAATCTAAAGGTGTGGAGGGAAAGCCTCAACCTGCGGACCTGTCGGCCCAGCAGGTCACACCGCCTGCAGCCGAGTCTGCAGCCGAGGCCAAGAAGCCCGTCCGGCGAAGGTCGCTGAAGGTGGAGCCGGCGCCTGTGGCGCAGCAGACCGACGAAGAGAGGTTAGCCCAGGGGAAGCGGGTGCCGGGCGCTCGCAGCAAAGCCAAAGCCTTGGCTAAAGCCCAGGCGGAGGCCGAGGCTGCAGCTCAGGCAGCCGTGGCTGCCAAGAGGGCAGCAGAGAGGCGCGCACAGGCCCAAAAACGCCTGGAAGAGCGGAAGAGGCAGCAGCTGATCACAGAGGAACTGAAGAAGCCCACAGAGGACATGTGTCTGACTGACCACAAAGTGAGTCCCGTAATGGACCTAAAGCCTCCTCCTCTGCCTCTTCAGGCTGCAGGTCCTTTTATACAGATCTTAACTTTGTCTCAACCAGCCCCTCCCGGAGCTGTCCCGCATCCCCGGGGTGGTACTTTCTGGGGCGGCTTTCTCGCACTGTCTGGCTGTGGTGGAGTTCCTGCATGCCTATGGAAAGCTGATCGGCCTCGACGTGCCCAAGGACATCCCCAGCCTCGCCACCCTGCAGGAAGGACTTCTAGGGCTTGGTGAGAGCCAAGGAAAGCTCCAGGACCTGCTGATGAAGCTGGTGGAGACTGCCCTCCACGATCCAGGCCTACCATCCTATTACCAGGTCGGTGGCTGCTGCTCCTTGTGAAGCAGGCGTGAACGTTTTTAAATCAGCTCCCCAATCTAAATATTCTTCTAATCTCCTCCTCAGTCTGTGAAGATTCTTGGCGACAAGCTGGTGGAGCTGCAGCTGACCCGCAGCTCCGTCTCGGAGGTTCTGCGCATCTTCCTGGAATCTCACGGTTACGACACTGACGTGTGCAACACGATGAGGACCAAAACGTTTCATTCCCTCCCCCCTGACGCCAAGGCAGCCATCCTGGGGTTCCTGGTGGACGAGCTCAACGGCAGCAACATTGTGACTAAGTAGGTCAAGAGCGCAATTCTTTGTTTTGTAGTTTAATGCTTATTGTTCTTCACCGCGGTGCTTCCGTTACAGTGACATTGACAACACGTTGGAAAACATGACGACATGGAGGAAGAACAAATGGATCATCGAGGGGAAGCTGCGCAAGTAGGAAATTACTCTTTCTGCATTTTTATTTTTATCTTTTAAGAATAAAACGGCTACACTGCATCAGACGCTGACCCTCGTGTTCTCTCCGCAGGTTAAAGTCGGCGTTAGCCCGCCGTACGGGACGCTCAGCGGAGGACATGTGTTTTGAGGAGAGGAGGCGAAGCGCCAGAGTGGCAGAAGAGGAGAACCTCAGTCTGGAGGAGAGCGGCCTGGTCCTGGAGAGAGGCAGCCGCCGCGCCCGCAAAGAAGAACCCAAACTCAGTGACGTATGTATCCTCTGCTCCGTCTTTAGGATTCTCCGTATAGCCTACAGCAGGTTCACACTCTGTCTGTTTCAGACGGAGAGCCCAAGCAACGCCAGCATTCCAGAACTTGAAAGGCAGATAGATAAGCTAACCAAGGTAACCGTGCCGCACGGTTTTTGTGTTTATGTTGCCTTGGATTGAATATAGCTCTAATATTTCTCACCCATGTCTACAGCGTCAAGCATTTTTCCGTAAAAAGCTGCTACAGTCATCTCAAACAATGCGAGCCACGCTGCTGGGCCAGGACCGTTACCGGCGCCGATACTTGATGCTACCTCACCTCGGAGGAGTTTTGGTCGAAGGGCCAGAGGAGCTGCTGAGTGAGTCTTGGGATTTTAATGTCTGTCTTTCTCGCATTTCAAACTTGATATAATCTTCCTCTTTTTGACCACAGCTTCTGGAGATGTCCTTATAGCTGAGGTTCCCGTCACGTTCCTCAAAAAGGAGCCCAAAGTTGAGGAGAACCCAGTGCCAACCACTCCACATCCCACAGCGCTCCCCCACGCTCAGCCTCAGGCCTCGTCTCCGGATGAAGACCCCCTCCCTGACACCACGTCCCTCATGTGCAGGCCGAGAGGACGAGGGCGGCCGCGAAAAATCAAACCCGAAGTGGAGCTTCACCTCCGCACAGCCAAGATCCGCCGCCGCCGTCGAAATAGCGTTAAATCCGGGGGCGAAGAGGGGCCAGGGTCGCCCAGCAGCGCTACGCAAGAGCTCAGCCAGAACGCTTTCCAGAGCTGGCTCAGCCACTCGCAGGACGCGCTGGTCAACGGCACGTCCTCAGCAGCAGGGAGCGACCCGGAGGAGAGCGTGAAGGACATGGCGGAGAAGCAGGGCCAGTGGTTTAACCTGCTCCCCAAACAGCCGTGTGATGACAGCTCTCTGACCCAGCCCCAGGCGCCCACCTCGCCCAGCTCCCCCCCGAAACTTGTTCCTCAGATCCCAACGGCTTTATCCTCACCCCCGGGTCCACCCACGCAGGTTTGTGCCAGTTGAGACTACGAATCGTGGCACCAACTGTTGGAATTAGACACTAATATTCTTTTATGAGCTCCCCGTGTAAAACGTCATTGTTTTTCACCCCTCAGCCCGACTTCCTGTTGCCAGATGTGGTTCCTGCTGAGCCTGTGACTCCAGCTGCTCCCCCAGATGCCCCTCCTGCCCTCCCAGATGCCCCTCCTGCCCTCCCAGATGCCCCTCCTGCCCTCCCAGATGCCCCTCCTGCCCTCCCAGATGTCCCTCCTGCCCTCCCAGATGTCCCTCCTGCCCTCCCAGATGCCCCTCTTGCCCTCCCAGATGCCCCTCTTGCCCTCCCAGATGTCCCTCCTGCCCTCCCAGATGCCCCTCTTGCCCTCCCAGATGCCCCTCCTGCTCCTGACTGCAGCCCCCTGGCGCCACCTCATCTTCTGCCAGCCTCCACTCCTCTTCCCAAGCCTGCACCAGCAACTCCTTCCAGACCCGCGCGCAGGAGGAGGAGAGGCAGCAGAGGCAGCAGTCCCGCCCGGCGAGGCGCAAGAGCGGCAGCCGCCGCTAAACGCCGCGGCCGTCCTCCTAACTCTGTGTTTCAGGAGCTGGAGCAGCAGTATTTCACACAACTGGTGGTGAAACCGATTCCAGCATGTAAGTGATCGAGCCTGTAACACAGAAGCCAGGCCACCGTCCGATATCGGTTGGTTTCATTTTGAATCTTGCCTCCAAAGCGATGGTGCGAGGCTGGTGGTGGATCAAGGACCCGGAGGAACTTTACAGCATCTTACAGGCCCTTCATCCACGGGGCGTCAGGGAGAGGGTGCTTCATAAGCACTTGGCCAAGCACATGGAGAACTTAGCTGAGGTGTGCACCCAACCCATCAGTGGTGAGTCTCAGCGGAACGCTTCACCAATTCTTCTGTGTCTGGAGGTAATCTTGTAGACTGTGTGCTAACTGTTGTGTTCTCCCTGCACAGATCACTTGTTTGACCTGAAGGTAGAGGACAAGGATGCGCTCCTGGAGGAGCTGCAGAAACCGTGGCAGGTGCAGGAGAAAACGATGGAGACGGATATCAGCGTCCTCAAGTGGGTGGAGGACCTGGAGCAGAGAGTGGTTTCTGCCGATCTCCATTTAAAGGTGCGGGAGGGAAATCACATTTGCAGCGGATAAATCCTGACGGCCAAACAGCATTTAGAACACAAACCGTCTTTTCTTGGTAGGCGCTTCCCCAGCTTCCAGTAGCAGATACCGAATCAGGCACAGAGACGCCCATGGGAGAGTTTCAGGTACCTGTGACACTGGGAGGTCATTTTGTAGTTCCTAGAACCGGTTGTCTTCAGCCTTCTCCGTGGCTGAGCCGTGAACTCCCTGTCTCTGGTGTTTTTGAAGCCCTACACGATCCCAGACCCAGATTCCACACGTGACGACCTCCAGTACTACGAGCACGACGCCAACCCGCACGATGACTGGATCATCCGGACGAAGAAAGAGTGGTCCGGCCTTCCGCGCATCGCCACTCACCCGCTGGACCTGGCGGTGCTGCGCTTGGCAAACCTGGAGCGGAACATCGAGAGGCGCTACTTGAAGGAGCCGCTCTGGAACCCAGCAGAGGTGATGCGCCTGGCTCCTCTGACGCCAACGCCGGGCGAGGAGCATCCCATGGACGTCATCAGGTCAGCCTGGGCTGGGATTTCTCCTGGGCCGGTAGGATTTGTTCTCTTCGGGCCTTTACATAACTGCCTTCCTGGTTCCAGTCTCGAAAGCGAGATCACGTCCCGCCTGAGAACTTGGCGACAGGCTCTCGACCGGTGCCGCAGCGCTCCTCAGGTCTGTCTCTGCCTGCTGCAGCTGGAGAAGGCCATCGCCTGGGAGCGATCCGTGACCAGAGTGGTGAGTTGGCTTCTCCCTCCTACTCTTTGGGGTGGCGAGCTATGTCCTGGGCTCGCCCGCTGGCGTCCTTAACAGCCCTCCTGTGTCTTCAGACCTGCCAGGTGTGCAGGAAGGGGGACAACGACGATTGTCTGCTGCTGTGCGACGGCTGCGACCGCGGGTGTCACATGTACTGTCTGAAACCCAAAATCACCCAGGTGCCCGAGGGAGACTGGTTTTGTCCTACCTGCGTCGACCAGGTCGGAACTTTTTTTTGCTTGACGTGTTTATTTGGAAAAAGTCAGTCCAGGCAGAAAGACCTGCTTAACTTGGCGTGACTGGATCCGGCAGACGGAAAGCCCTTTGCTGCGCTCCTGTAAAAAGAGGACCCGGATGAAAAAGAAACGCCCCTACGAAGACGACAGCTCAGAAGACGAGATCCTGCCGCGGCGGAGCGGCGGCATGGCCACGCGCCACAAAGAGGCCCCCGCCGCCTCCACGTCCCGCAGCTCCGCCGAAAGTGCCGCCAAACGACGCCGCATGACCACCCGCAACCAGCCGGACCTCACCTTCTGCGAGTGAGCCTCCGTCACGCGCGATCGTCCGCGGTTCCTTCCCGAGGGGAGGTCTCACTCTGGGCCTGTTGTTTCCCGCCAGAATCATCCTGATGGAGATGGAGGCTCACGCGGACGCCTGGCCCTTCCTGGAGCCCGTCAACCCCCGACTCGTGCCCGGCTACCGCCGCATCATCAAAAACCCGATGGACTTTCCTCACCATGAGGGAGCGGCTGCTGCAGGGCGAGTAAGTCCACCGTCTGATCGCCCAGCGTGTGGGAACGGTCCCCTTTAGCCAACTGGCTCTCCGTCTTCCTCCTCAGGTACAACAGCTGCGAAGAGTTTGCCGCCGACGCTCAGCTGGTCTTCAACAACTGTGAGCTCTTTAACGAGGACACTTCGGAGGTGGGGGTGGCTGGACACGCCATGAGGCGCTTCTTTGAGAGCCGCTGGGCGGAGTTCTACTCAAACAAGGACAAATAGAAGCCTAGGAAGTCCCACCCCGATAACGTGGCTTTATACTGTTGGTGCTGTCACCGTCCCACCCCCACCCTTGGTTACTGCTAAGACTGCCTGGAGGATCCTCCAGCTGTGTTTATTATCCATGTACACCTATATATATGTATAGATTTGGGCTCTTTGTCTGTTATTGTTTCCTCCACTGGCCTCGCCGTCTTCAGGCCCGCAGCTGAACTGACTTGAATTTGTACCCTTTTAACAATACCGAGGTAAGAACGCACCCTCCCCTCCTTTCATACCTCCGGCCTCCCCCTCAGCACCTCACCCTGAAGCCCAGCTGTGGGTGACCCGGCTCAAACCCAGAAGGTTCTGGCTCTCGGAGGCTGGCACTGGTCCAGGACCAGGACCAGGACCGGGTCCGGTCACAAACACGCGGCCCGATTGCTGCGTGCTGGAGCCCTCCACACCCAAATGGATCAAAACTCTTTCTTCTTCCCCGGTCGATGGAAATGTAATGTAACGTGGTCTTATGCCGAGAAGTAATTTTTTTCTTCTATATTTTTATTATATATTCTATATATAAATATATATATAAAGATTACAATAGCTGGGATTATTTAATAGCAATAGCTTGTAGTCGATGTGTACAGATGTCCTTATAGAGATGTCTAGACAATTTATGAAAAAGGCCAGTGGAGCTCCAAGGAATCTGTCACAGACTGTCACGAGTAGATATTGTATCACCTCCACACTCACCAACACACACACACACACACACAACCACCCGCTGCTGCTGCTGCTGCTGTGTGAAACACTGTTTCCATAAACTGGAGGATTTGACTTTTTTATTTTATCAGTTGTAGAATCTTCACTGTTTCTCTCATGAAGGGTAGAACATCTGTATATTGGCAGCTGACAGGACGCTGCTGCAGCCTGCAGCCCGCACTGACTCTGGACTGCAGCTTTCCTCTCCTGCGCTGTAAAATGGCCCCGGATGAAACCGCTGTCCCTTCGGGGCTGCCCTGGCTGATGCCTGTTCCTATCGTGTCGAGCAAAGGTGAAATCTTCCTACATCTGCAAATGTTTTAGCACATTCCTCTCCGGTCCTCTTGCATTCCCTCTACCATTTCATTTATTTATTCAGATTGTTTTTTGTCCTGATGAATCTTAACATTTGGGGTTTATTTAAACGCGTTTGCTACACTGAACTCAGAAACCGTGGACAGACGACCGACGTTCCTTCTCACAGGCAAAGGGACAGACTTTTTTTCACAAATGGGAGGAAAAAAAAAAAAAACAATGTGGTGTTCAAGTGAATTTTTAAAACTGTACAGTTTTGGTGACTTTAAATTTATTCCTTTATATTTTTAGGACCAATTCATCATTTTTAAGCAGAGGTATTACAGGACTCTGTTGTATTAAGGTGATGTAACACGTGTGCATCTGTAGAATGTACTGTGAGTTGAATAAAAACCACATCTAGAAGTTCCTCTCCTCTTTTTACTCCTCTCTCTTTGGCCCCGGCCGTCCTGGCGAGGGGGGAGCTGCAACCCTCCAAGAGCCCAGTCTTGGCCACATGCTGCTGGGGCCGTGCCGCCGTCACCGCCAGCTGCTGCCAGTCAAGGGCCCCGATGGCTGGCCCCGCCCAGGAGCGAGGTGGAAAATGTGTTTGCTAACAGAAAAATCAAAAACATTTATTTGTTCTCTGCGCTTTATTTTGCTAAATCCCTTAGCTTTGCACTTTGTGTGTGTGTGTGTGTGTGTGTGTAGTGTGTGTGTGTGTGTGTGAAATTTTGTAGGCGTCAGCGTTGTGGGCAGAGGGGCTGAAAAGTCCACACGCCAGCGGGTTCCAGGCCCCCCCTCCACCCCTCCAGCTCCACACAGTTGGGGTTTGTCCCACAAAGGAGGGGATAACAGGAAAACATGAACTGTGGAGAAGAATAGGTAATCCATGGCATAATAGGAGCAACCACACACACACACAGACACAGACACACACACACACACACACCAACCAGTTCATTCCGGACCTGTTTTGCGAAAGAGCCCCTGATGTCTGGAGGGTCAGGAAAACCGGTTCAGGCACCAAAATAACACAATTCATTTCCCGAAGATGCTGAATCTGATGTCACAGGAAGAAACAGAAGCATGCGCACGGGCAACATCACAACAGGCGCCATGGCAACAGCCGCATGAAAGAGCCGGTCCCCATGGAGATGGGAGCAGTGGTGCACAAGAAGGGGGCCACGTTTGTCCTCACGGGCTCAGTGATTCAGACTGTAACAACGCAGTCACAGAAACATCGGAATAAAGGATTTAAAGGTTGATAAGAGCAGCTTAAATACAAGAAAACAGGTTGTCCACCATGAAAAGATTCAGGTGTTTTCTCACTGATGAAGGAGATAATCATTTGATTTCAAATTCGGTGATTCAAGGAAATTTGCCTGAACATCAGATAAATAGTTAAAACACAACAAAAAACACCCCTTTATGATGGGGAGGAGTGACTGATGAAGAGCAGCGTGTCGAGAACAGAACCCTGTGGTACTCCACCACTGACGAAGGGATGGAGGGGTGACACTGTGACTGGACCGTTACCGTGGTTCCCTCACTAATAAAAGATGTTCCACAGCACCGAGAAGACAAAGTTCTGGAGAAAATGGCGGCAGGTTAAAGGTCGAGGTCGGGTGGAAGTCTTCAGGAGGAGGATGGGCTGAGCTGGGCGCAAACAGGTTCCTGAGCCTGGGAGGTGTGCGGTAGAGAGAGGGAGGGAGGGAGGGAGAGAGGGAGGGTGCTGGAAATCAAAGGAGCCTCTTCAAGTTAATGAGGGACGTTGTTCCGACCCTCAGACCCGGACAGCTGCACACGGACGCACAAACGCACCGCAAACGCAGCAACCCGGCTATGGCGTGGCACGAGGTGAGACGCTTATTCCACCTTCTGGACTAATACATCCGTCCATCACACCCGCTAAACTTGAACTTAAATTCTTCATTCTTGTATTTGGGGGGAAACTAAATAACTGACGCGTTTTCAGCCGTAAATCGTAACAGTTTCTTGATTTTCTTAGAGTTAGGCCCAATTTTTAAAGAGGAAATGTTATAAATGGTGAATCTTGTTTTTTTTAATCCCTTTGTCCGTTCATTCTGTCCTGTCCTGTCCTCCGTCCTCGCCCTAAACCTGGTCCATCCTCCTCCGTTCTCAGATGCGCAGTCGGCAGTTCTGGCAAGCCACGTTCTCGGAGCTGCTCGGGACTTTGGTGCTGGTGAGCGTGGTTCTGGGCGCTTCGGTGCCCGGACCCGGGGAGGACCACGTGGGACCCCTGTACCCGGCCATCGCAGTGGGCGTGGCCATCGTGGCGCTGGCCCACTGTTTTGGAGAAATGAGCGGAGCGCAGGTGAGGAGAAGGCCCAAACATTCCGGTGATTTCGACATTTCTTGTGTTATTCAAACGGCCCTTGGGGCCCCTCGGCGCTGTCTGCCAGGTCAACCCGGCCCTCACTCTGGCCCTTTTGGCCACTCGGAGGCTGGACGTCCTGCGGGCTCTGGTCTACATCACCGCCCAGTGCCTGGGGGCCTGCCTAGGGGCCGGGGCCCTCTATTTGGCGCTGCCTCCGGAGACCACAGCCGAACATTTTGTCAACAAGGTCAGTTCTGGGGTCCCTGACCCGGAAGGGTCTGCGCTGGCCCCAGGCCCTCAGCGGCCCTGCGCTCCCTCCCCAGGTGCCCCTGCAGCTGAACGCGGCTCAGGCTCTGGGCGTGGAGGTGCTGTGCACCTTCCAGATGGTCTTCACCGTCTTCTCCGTGGAGGAGCAGCGAAGGAGGGAGAACCCGGAGCCGGGGAACCTGGCCGTTGGGTTCGCCCACTCCGCTGGAGTGCTGCTGGGGGTGAGACCACCGGAACCGGACCCGTTTGACGGTGTTTAGAGTGGAAAAGGTGATGGGAGCGTCCTCCGCAGGCTCGCTTCTCTGGCGGAAGTATGAACCCCGCGCGTTCTCTGGGTCCCGCCATCGTCGCCGGCTTCTGGGAAAACCACTGGGTGAGAGGGCCTCCACGTGCACCTTCACCTCCCTCAGGGTCCGGAGAGCGGATGAGACCCACTCCCCCTCCCTCCTCTGCCTCCAGGTTTACTGGTTCGGCCCCGTGGTCGGGGCCGTCCTGGCCGGCGTGTCCCACGACTTCCTCTTCGCCCGCAGCGCCTCGCGCCAGAAGCTGGTGGCCTGCCTCTCCTGCAAGGACATTGAGATCGTGGAGACGGCCAGCATGATGGGGTCTTCCCTGTCCACCGTCACCCAGAACGCCGGCAGGGCCAAGCAGGCCGGCAAACCGGACGGCAACTGAGGAGGCCGGCGGGAATTCTACCACCAGCCCGTGTGGGACTTTGTCCTGGATTCCAGACGCGGAACCTGCGTCTCCGAAGGCTCTGAGTGTGTCCGTGGTGAAGCTGTTGTCGCTTTCTGCTCTGCGCTTCATTAGAATGTGTAATTGGAGCCCACTGAAGCCTCCTGAAAAGGCCCCTCGTGCTCCACTAGTGCACTTTGAAATGGTAAACAGGCGCCGTCCCTCCGTCCGTCTGTCCTCCATCTCATCCCGCTGTCACGGCTCCGCCGAGGGAGGTTTGTGTGTGCATCGTCCCCCTTTTCTCAGATTCATAGTGTTTGTGTAGCGTTAGCGCCACTTATTAGCGTTCTTATAAAAACCCTTTTAATGAAACCACAAATACACACTGGTCATGTGATGTCACATTTACTTCAGTCTTGGTTCTTTCTACATACAAATCATGTAACGTCTTATGTTGTTGTTTGCTATTTGTATTTAAAAAATAAATATGAATGCAGATGTGCTTTATCAGGATTCAGTGGAAAAACACACACAAAAACACACAAGCGTTCAGGTTTTA
Source organism: Tetraodon nigroviridis (assembly GCA_000180735.1). Classification (NCBI taxonomy): domain Eukaryota; kingdom Metazoa; phylum Chordata; class Actinopteri; order Tetraodontiformes; family Tetraodontidae; genus Tetraodon; species Tetraodon nigroviridis. The sequence continues at coordinate 2,878,470 of CAAE01014729.1, forward strand.
TACACAGTGCACACATTAACTGCCAGCAAACTGCTTTGTGTGTGTTCTTTCTATATAAAAGGGAGGAAAAACGGCCGGCTCAGCTTTCTGCTTTCATCCCTCCCTCAGCGTTGATGGCTCTCGGCTGGTGGGGCGACGCCCCCACCGGTGCCACTCAGTAACCCCAACACACACGCTCACACACTTTGGCCGAGCGTCTCCACAACCAGAGACGCCTCCTGCTGCAAAGTGTGAATCAATGTGCTTTCTTCCCCTTTTCTCCTCTTTCTTCTTCTTCTTCTGTCGCTCCGCTCTAGGCCAGCGCCGCGGGGCCGCCGACCTCCGAGCCAGGGGCCAGTTCGGGGGTTGATGCCCCTGATCCAGGCCCATGCTAACCCTTCAATGCTAACTTTAGCTGTTAGCCCTACAAAATAAACAAGGGCCCTCTTAGCGGCTAGCTTTAGCGGCATGGGGCTGCGTGCGCGGAGCCGCAGACAAAGGTTTCACAGCATCAGGCGTTTCTGACGGGTGAGTTCAGAAGCGGCCCCCTTCCGCCCGGGGCCCCAAACTGCCTTATCGGCCTGTTTCTGAATGCGTCTTTGTGCCTGCGCGTGTGTCCCCTGTCCTCGCCCATCAGCGTCTGGGTCCCCTGACAGACGCGGGTCCGTCCACAGACCACTTTGGCCCCAAAGACAACTTTGTCCCGTCCGCCTCAGCCGTCCTCCTCCCCCTCGCTCGCTCTACCTCTCCGCTTCTTCTCACTGGTTCTGCATCGCATCTCAAATTCGCTGCGTCTCTTTTGGTCTGTTCTCGGGGGGGGGCGACAGAGGGGTTAAGTTTGTTTAATTTAGGACGTCCAGCGGCGTTGCCCCCCCCACCCCCCCGCCCTTGGCCCTAGAGGGGGATTATGGCGTCACCTGGGGCCCCTGGGGGGTATTATAAAGCCCGAGTGGCCCTCTCCTCTCCATCAGAAAGGCTAAAAGGTCTGTTGGCCACCGTCTCCCCTCACTCTTTCCTTTGGGAAGCCCCTTTAGCATCGATGTCCACCTCTTCTGGACCACTCTGAGACCTCCACCCGCGCTCCCACACACACGTCTATGTCTTTGCAGCGAGGGGACGAAGGTGGCCGGCCGACGCAGCTGAGTTAGCTTCACCCGCCCGGCTGGGTCAGCTTCTCTTTGGTTGGGATTCACCTCCATCCGTCTCCGAGCTGAATGTTTCGGCTCAGCCCAGTTAGCTGACTAGAAAAGAGAGACGCTCTGTCCTTTCTTATGTTTTTGGACTCTGAAGAGGACTGAAAAGGTACAACTTTTCCACTTTCTCCACCTGCTCTCTTTCTTTTTTAACTTTCTCCGGGCGAGCGAGGGAACTTGCACCATGTGGGAGTTCCGTTCCATGAATTTTTGGCGGGCGGTCTTCGCCGAGTTCTTCGGGACCATGTTCTTTGTGTTCTTTGGCCTGGGTGCGGCCCTGCGCTGGACCACCGGCCCCCATCATGTTCTCCACGTGGCCCTGTGCTTCGGGCTAGCGGCCGCCACCCTCATCCAGTCCATCGGCCACATCAGCGGCGGCCACATCAACCCCGCCGTCACCTTCGCCTACCTGGTCGGATCGCAGATGTCTCTTTTCCGCGCCATTTTCTACATGGCTGCCCAGTGCCTGGGTGCCGTTGCCGGGGCGGCGGTGCTGTACGGGGTCACCCCTGGCAACATGAGAGGAAACCTGTCCATGAACACGGTAACGACCCGGAGCGGATGTTTACGAATGCCAAAGTTAGCTGAGGTTAAAAAAAGGGATCTGATGCTAGCATTAGCTGCGGGTTAGCGCTGGGAAATGTCTGATCTGTCACTACCGCCCTTCCAGCTGCAGCCCGGCATCAGTCTGGGAATGGCGACCACCGTGGAGGTCTTCCTCACCATGCAGCTGGTGGTGTGCATCTTCGCCGTCACCGACGAGAGAAGGAACGGCCGCCTGGGCTCCGCCGCCCTCTCCATCGGCTTCTCCGTCACCATCGCGCATCTCATGGGGGTGAGCGACCCGGGGAGCCGGGGGGGACCCTCCCACCTGGGCCGGCGCTAACCGGGTGCGTTGTGTTGCAGATGTACTACACCGGCGCCGGGATGAACCCCGCCAGGTCTTTTGCTCCGGCCGTGATCTTCAGGAACTTCGTCAACCACTGGGTAAAACGCAGCAGCCGATCCGGGCCGACCCGGCCTGGAAGCGGCCTCTAAGCACCCGCGTTTCCTCCCCGCAGGTGTACTGGGTGGGGCCCATGATAGGAGGCGCTGCCGGGGCCCTCCTGTACGACTTCATGCTCTTCCCGCGCATGAGGGGCCTGTCCGAGCGCCTGGCGACGCTGAAGGGCAGCCGGCCCCCGGAGGGCGACACCCAGCAGGACCCCCGGGGGGAGCCCATCGAGCTCAAGACGCAAACCCTATAAAGGCGCCGCCGGGACAGACGGACGAAGGAGGGGCCCTCGGCGACGCCCACCGCCCCTCCGCCGCCGCCTCCTCCCCCCAGCGCCTCCACTGACAGCACCACCCGCTGTCCCCAAGGGTAAGTGAGGAAGGTGGAGGAGAGGAGTCAGGGGGCGGAGCCGGAGAAGGCCTGGGCGGGGCTAAACTGGGTGGGGTCGCGAGGGCACTCTTTGGGTTTGTGGGCATGCATTCATTTATCACCCGAATTTCTCGATTTTAGCTTTTTTCTTTCTTTTCTTTACGCGCTCATTTTGTTTTCTGCACTTCCGACGCGGACGTATGACACATTTAGGTTTTCAGGTTTTCAATCTTGACATTTTATCTGTGGGTTTGTGTTTGTGTGCACGAACCCGGCGGTAAGCGTGTGCGTGAGAGTGCGCGTGCGCCTGCCAGGTGCGCATGAGTGTCCGTGCGTGATCGAGATTTCTACTTTTTGTTTCATTTTTCATGACCGCGCTCGTGTTCGTGCCGCTGACTGTCCATGACGTCACCACCAGTACCCCCCCACCACCACCACCAGTACCCCCAGTACCCCCCCCCCCCCACCGCCCCACCGCCTCACTATTTGCTACGACATTCATTTTTACTCGAACCTCCTGCTTTTTGCCTGTTTTTGTTCCCAAACCAGCGCAATTCCCGACGAAACATCGACTCCCGGACTTTGATTATCGGTCTGCTCACCTCAGGCCGGCTGTGAATGCTTTCCATTAAGTCTCCTTTTATTATTTGATCCTTATTTGGGAGCACAAAGTGTTTCAATAAACATTAAAATTATAATAAACTTGAAATATGGCCCCTTTTTTTGTCTCGACATCTTTTTTAAAAAACACGACTGCAGTTTGTGATCTGACCGGCAGGGGGAGACATAAGCAAAAAGGAAAATAAAGACAAATATGACGGACTTTTTTTAGTCTTTTTCTGGTTTTACTGGGAGAGTCTTTATGTTGTGGTTGGATCAGATGTGTTTCTGCTCTTTTTGGAGAGATAATAAAAACTGGCAGTCCTTTGAGCAGCTGATAGAGGTGAAAACAGAACCCCCCAAACGGCGTCTTTCACTTCCCCACGCAGGTGAAACCGCACCGATGAGACCTGTTTTGGAAGCATTTGCTAATTTTCATTTGCATGTTTCTTTTTTTGAATGTTGTGCACAGGTGGTCTCTGAATGTGAGCACTCTGGAACACTGGGGGGCCGCCGGTGTGTCCGGGCCCCTGATCCACTTCACCGTCCACTCACAAACACAAGAAAACCGGCAACAAATACGCTCACACACATCCTACATGTATGAATACAGCCAAACACAGGATGTGTCATCACCAAACTGTCATTTAGGCCTGATAAAAAACAAAAGTGGCATTAAAATGGCCTGAAAAGCTCCTGCAGGTGATTGTTGTGTTTTCCTCCATCCTTCCTGTTCTTCCGCCATGTTTGCATCCTCTGGTCTTTGGTTTTCACCGTGACTGGAGCCGCCGGCAGCGAGTCGAAGGGGTTAAAGGAAGCAGGATAGAAGATGCCCGACAAACTGAACAGCGAGAGAGAGAGAGAGAGAGAGAGAGAGAGAGAGAGAGAGAGAGAGAGAGGAGAAGAGAGGTGTAACCTTGAAAGAGAACCTTGAAGGTTGCTGGTTGTGCTTCCATCCAGCACTCATCCAGCTGCGGCGGTGCATCCCACACGCGTCCCATCCCCGGCGGTCACGCCGTCAGCAGCTTCGGGTCAGAGAGCGACGCCCCGGCGCCTCGTGAACGCTTGCTGACCGCGTTTTTATTATCTAATCAACCATAATGAAGGGAGGAGTGTGATCTCCAAAGCCCTTTGTTGTCACACTCCCGCCGTCGCATCCTGATGATGTCACAGGTCGGGGCGGGTTTCGCGGGACCCGCTCACTGCATCCGGTCGGCCTGGTGAAGGGGGTAGTGGAGGAAGGCCTGCGGGCCGCCGCTCGCCGCCGTGGCCGGCGAGGCCAGAGGCGGAGGGACGGCGGCCGCGGGGGCCGGGGAGAAGCTGTAGCTGAGGTAGCCCCCGGAGAGCGTCGGCGAGGGGATGTAGGGGTACGGCTCCAGGCCGGCGGCGGTGGCGTAGTGGCTGTAGGCGGAGCTGTGGTCCAGGTAAGGCGAGGCCAGCGCCGCCACGGCGGGAGCCAGCTGGGACTGCAGCACCAGGCCGGGCTGGAGGAAGGTCTGCGGGTAGACGTACTGCTGGGCCAGGCTGGGAGAGGACCAGAGGAAACACACAGATGAAACACACACACACACCCACACACACACAGACTCCGGAAGGCAGGTCACGTGAGGTGTGGCGTTCCTTCTGTGTTTAGACGTCAATATTGTGATGTCACCAACACAAACGCTGTGTTTTGGCAACGCCGTCGGCAGGAAAGAGGCTCCACAGCCGCTAAACGACAGACCAGAACAAAGAAACTCACGTTCCTTTGATCCTGGTCCGAAAGGTGAATTCATGGGCGAAACCTGGGAGGAAAGAAGCACCACTAACCCAACCCCAACGAAAGTCCTGCTTCTCTCGTTTGTGTAGGTTCAGATAAAAAGACACTTTCAATCACAGCTTGAATGTGAAGGTTCGGTTGATGTGTGTTGTGGTGTGTGTGGTCCAACCCAACCCGACCCCTGACCCCTGACCCTGTCCCAAACCTAGTTCTAACCCTGAATCGGAGTCTTTGGACTTTGCTGCTAACGGCTCTCTGACGAGTCCCTGGCGGAGCCGCTGCGCCAGCGACCTTGCTGGCTGCAGGTCTGACGCCTGTTCTCGGCCGCTGTTGTACCTGCAACAGGAGCCGTGCTGTGTAAACAGCGGAGCCCGAGGGCCAGAACCCTCATGTACCCTCCTCGCTGCCGTCTCAGGGATAATCCTCCACTTTATCCAATGCTTTACGGTCGTTGCTAGCTACCAACCGCCGGCCCGGCTCTTTTAGCGCTCCTGGTTGGGCTAGCGTAGCCGCCGCCTCCCGGAACATTACAAAATTCACCATCTCCATTTGTGCTGAGGCCTAATAAACCCTGACTGATGTGATCAGGGCTTCGTCTAACTTGAAAGGCATCTTTGCTTTGATGTTTAAAACCATTCTGCCCACGAAATTCCCTTTTCCCAGGGAAAACTTGCGCTTTCGTCGGGGGACAGATGTCTCCTCCGTCCGTGTTCGTGTGGGCCAGGACGAGCGTGAAATCAGCCCACAAACTGCACGTTAGCGGAGCCAAAGGAGCGATGTGCTTCTCCTCAGACCGAGGCGGCGGCATCAAAGGGGAGAAAAACCCCAAGAACAAAGACGGCTCGCATGGCATCAAAGCCCGCCCGGCGCTGACCCCCGCGCGTCCCTCCTCCCTCCTGGCCGCTGTCTCCCGGAGCAGAAGTGCAGCGTCACTCCCGCGGCGGCCCGCTCGCCCACACTGACGGATGGGACGTGACAGCGGCCCCGCCGGAGCGCCAACCTCGGCCCTCTGCTCCCGGTGATCGGCGCCGCCACTGCGCTCGCGTTAGCATGAGCACACAGAGAAGCGCAAATCAGAAAGAAACGAATCGATGCGTAAGTGAAGCCCGTTAAAGAGATGTGTGTGTGTGTGTGTGTGTGTGTGTGTGTGTGTGTGTGTGTGCGTGCAAAGCTAATTGGCACAGCTGCATGAGTCTAGCTGGCTAACAGGCCCACGAGAGCAGAATAACCTCCCCTCTCCGCTTCCTTTCGCCTCCCCCTCACTGTCCATCTCGCCGCACAGCGGCGGGATTAAAGACATACTGATGGAGTGGAGGATAAAAGGAATCTGCAGCTTTTTTTAGAGTGGGAGGAGAGGGAGGAGAGGAAGGAGAGAGAAGAGAAGAGGGGGGAGAGGCTGAGAGGTGAAGGATCAGCCGTCATATCCCTCCAGCCTCAGGACAGCCGGGGGTAACGCTCCGGACTGGCGATGTGAGGAGGGTGAGTCAGTGGAGGAGGCAAACACGCAGGGGTGGAGACACAGCACACACACAAGCACACACACACACACACACACACACACACACACACACACACACACACACACGCTAAGCTTGAGGGAGGGTGAGAGACAGAAAGGCCAACATCAGCGTCGGACACTCCGCTCTAATGTCAGCGGGCAGGACAGACGTCGGCGTTAATCTGTTCATACAGGCGGAGCCCAGAAGAGCGAGGGCCACCGAGGCCCCACGTGCACGTTCACGTCCACGTACACGTCCACTTGTTGCACACGGATGCGAAACAAACAACCGGTCGGGCGACGGCGACGGGGAGGGACGCTAGCGGGCGCTTCTGAACAACAGAGTCATTTAAGGAGGAAAAACCTGCCTTTTAATTCCTTCCGTCGCCAGCGTCTCTGCTAATTGGGCCCCAGAGTCCCAGCGAAGGTAGGGGGGGGCCATGGCACTCCTCCTCCTCCTCCTCCTCCTCCTCCACCACTTCTCTCTTCATCTGTACCTCAGAGCAACATCTGGCACCAGCCTGTCCTCTTTGCTCCAACCCCCGAGCTGCAGCGGTGCCTCGGGGGGCTGCCGATCGTCTCCGTTTGTCCTGATTTGTTGTGGACGTCTGCCAGTCAGAAGCCACCTCAGGTTAGCTTAGCATCAAAGACCAGCCTGTGCGCCTCTGACATTCCTGTCGATTTCTCCCACTTTCACTTTCTTTTTCCAGCCTCCAGAACCCAGTCGAAGCCTGGCACCCCTCCACCTCCCCCTCCATGGCCGCCGCCCACACAAAGGACAGAGCTGGGCGGAGGACGGAGGCTCCGGTTCCGTCTTTCATCAGGCGCTCCGTGAGAACAAAGCACCCCGAGGAAGGATGCAAAAGAGCTTCGGTCCCACATGAGTGGGAGGGGCCTATTTCTGAAGATAATGTTTTTGATTCACCTCCTTCTGCGTTTGGTGGTTTTTTTAATTTCTAAGACATCAAAGCAGCATCAAAGCGACGGTTCTTCCTAGAATGAGACCGAGGCCCAAGCATCTGTCTTGAGCGGGAGAGCATCAGTCAAGCCGTCCTCACTCGTTCACAGACTCATCTGGGTCAGCCTCGTCTCCCTCATCACTCCTTCTGTAATTGAGGGCTGCAATATTAATAGCGCTCAGAGCGGCTAGCCGAGGTTTTTAATGGACCCGTCTGTCGCCGCGGGAACGTCAGCCGCGCAAAGGCAGTGCGGAAAAAAGGAAAAAAGGAGGCGGCGAGTGGAGGTAGACCCGGGAGCTAAGCTAGCGTCATCGGCACTAACGAACAGAGGAGGCTGGAGACGGCTCGCATGTTTAAACGACAAGAAAGAGAGAAAAGGAGTCGGGGAGCAGTGGAGCGATGTCAAAGGCAGCGTGTGTCAATGTTAGCCACAAAGAAGCAGAAGCAGAAGGAGGAGGAGGAGGAGGAGGGCTGCAGGTGAGAGGAAGGTAAAAATAGAGGGATCGATTCTTCCGACTCTCACCTGAACTGCCTCTGAGCCCAGGAGGGATGAACCTGTGGAACTCCGACAGAGAGACCTGCAGCGGGAGGGATATAGAGAACATACCGCCCTGAATCTGCATGTGCGCCATCGCCAGCAAAGCTAACAACAAAGCTGGGATCGTGGCTAATACCAAAGGTTTCTGATCTGCAGGATCATATCAGAGTCCGACTGGAAATATGCTCTTCTTTTCCGCTGATTAGTGCAGACGTTCGCGTGTGTGTGTGTATATTAGAGACTCCCTGTTATTCCCCTTAGTGCGCACACACACACATGCATACACACACACACACACCCAGGAATACTGGGTCACTCAGTCGTGCACAAACAACAACTGTGACCTCAAAGCCCAAAGTTCATCTTTGGGATGAGTAAGAGAGAAACATCCACCCTCCACTCCTCTGTTCTCCTCCTCTTTTCTCTCCTCTGTCCTCCTCTTTTCCCTCCTCTGTCCTCCTCTTTTCCCTCCTCTGTCCTCCTCTTTTCCCTCCTCTGTCCTCCTCTTTTCCCTCCTCTGTCCTCCTCTTTTCCCTCCTCTGTCCTCCTCTTTTCCCTCCTCTGTCCTCTTTTCCCTCCTCTGTCCTCCTCTTTTCCCTCCTCTGTCCTCCTCCTCTACTCTCCTTGTCTCTCCAGTCATGCACTTCTTCGCTGGGCCTGTCCTCTCCCTCGTTCCCTCCTCTTTCACACAGTAACAAAACACCGAGCGCTGCCATCTCACATCAGCTGCTTGTGTAACGGTGTGACACACTCGTGCGTGCGCCAACACACACACACACACACACACACACACACACACACACACACGCAATCAGCTGCTGTTTCCTAGTTTTCTACACCTCCGCTCGGCAGCGCTCCAGACCATAGACGCTGCTGTCGTTGGTGGGATGAGCGTAGCGATGATGCGGTTAGCGCGCTAAAACGCTAAAAAGGGGGGGGAAAAGTCCCTCCTCTTAAAAGCTTTGCATTAAGGACAGAAGAAGAAGAAGTGAAAGCCTGGTGAGGCCTGATGGCTGTTGGTGGTTTGAGCCGTCCTTTTCCTGCCTCTGCGCTACCATCAAAGATCCAAACCAGCAACGGAAACATGGCTGCGCTAACGTCCTCCGCCGCGTTTGCTAGCACATTCTGGGAACACTCCCAGGAAATGACTCCCCTTTGTCACTATAGCAACCGAGCTGCTCTAAAGCTCAACATCATAGGGAGGCCAACGCTCGCAGACGCTAACGCAGCTTAAAGGTGCAGCACGCTGAATAATTCGTGCCAGAAAGGCTGGCCACGCCCCCAGCCCGCAGGTTGCCTTTTCTTTCATGTCCTCTTTGATCTTGTATCCAAACGCGCCTGAACTGACTTCTATAAAACAGCTCAAACGGGTAAACAAACCCGACGTTCAGATTTCCCACACTCTCCGGCTCACTCGAACTCCCCGCTGCCTCATGACCTTTGACCTCTTCCCAGTTGTTCTTTTTTTTTGTTTGTTTTTTGGTGTATGTGCGCGCGTGTGTGTGTGTGTGTGTTGAGCTGCTGACTCACCCGTCTGCGAGCTGCGGGGTTCGCTCCCAGATACGCCAGGTTCACAGTTTGCTTGCGGCCGTCGATGATGGGGTTGGCGTCCTTGCACGCCCGTCCGCCGCCCCCCTGTCCACCATGGTCACCTGTGCAAACCACAGTCGGCGCTCACAAATACAGTTTCAGATCATGTACACACACACACACACACACACACACACACACACACACACAGGACAAGTTGCAACGCTAATGTGTGTAAATGCGGGTGAATCTATAGAAATGGGGGTAAAAGGGGGTTGAAATGGGGTTGGTCACCCCCCCCTCAGGTCAACCCCCCCTCAGGTCAACCCCCCTCCCCCCCCTCCCCAGGACGACCAGCTGACCGGAGATAATCTGATGCTCTTCCCATCGGCCCAAAACATAAATCCATCTCTTCCCCTTATCTTTCGACTCCTTTCTCAGGCGCGCGCGCGCACACACACACACACACACACACACACACACACACGCACACACGCAGGCACACACGCTGTGTGCGTGTGTGCCTGCGTGGAGGGAGGAGGGATAGGATAGGAGGTACGAAGCCCCACTTCTTCCTCTTCCCCCTTCTCTGCCTCCC
>CAAE01014729.1:2888531-2902532 GCA_000180735.1 Tetraodon nigroviridis
CTGGCAACTTTGTCTCCTTTTCGGACGAATCTGGGAGAACTGAGGCTCCAGTTCTGTCCAAACGCGTGGACGTGGACAGAGCGCGTCCACGCAGAGCCGTCCCGCGCCTGGGGCCACTATTGGATACTCGATGGGCCCCTGATGGGCCCCTGATGGGCCCCTGATGGGCCCCGGGATTGTGACCCACCTGCTCCGACGCGACAGCCGCGCCGCGACGCAAATAAAAACGGTCAGGAAGTTGCCTCCAACTACCCCCACCCCCACCCCCACCCTCAGCGATAATAAGACTATAAAAGAAAAGAAAAGAAAAGAAAATGAAAAGAAAAGAAAGGGTTTCGTTTTCACTCACGAAGCCGTATCCTCTGGATTTGCCCGTCTGCTTGTCCGTGATCACCACCGCCTCGTCGATGTCGCCGAAACTCTGGAAATATCCCCGCAGCGACGCGTCGCTGGTGTGGTAGGGCAGCCCCCCCACGAAGATCTTGGTGTAGGTGGTGTCCTTCTCCACGGAGGGGGGCATTATTTCTAACGGAACCCCCACCAGCTGGCTCCGGAACAGCGGCGAACTCATTCGGATGATCCGAAGCGACCCGAAAAGGGAAAAAAGACGGGAACTTTGGGCTCCTAGGCCCGCGCACGGAGCGCGTCCACGTCCGAACACGCAGCCTCCGGCAGCATCGCGCGCGGATGTGTGGAGGCAGAGTCCTCCTGACAGGTGTCCGGGAACCTCAAGTCTGCTGTCCCGAAAAAAGAGAAAGTCGGAGCCCGAGGGGGGCGTGTCTTGCTGCGCGCCCGCGCCAATCAGCGAACGGTGCGTCTTTCCCGTCGGCAAGCCACGCCCACTGACGGGCTCCCAAGCGCTTTTTTTAGGAGTATTAAAATCCAGCCGGGGAAGTTATGATTCTAGTTGGCTTTAGGGAGGTTATGAAACGTCAGTCGGTGACTTATAAAAAGAGAAAATGAAATTAGGCCGGAAAACGGCGCCTCTGGTTAACGGACTGATGGAGTTTATCTGAAGGGAGCGTTTCCACCCTGTGACGGAGGGAAATTCCAGCAGGGAACCGGATCCGTTCACAGCAAAACACACAAACTTTCCAGAGTTGTAAAACGCAAACTGGGAAGTTGAGGTTTTATCAATAATTAACGTCTGGACGTGAAAATGGTGAAATTCCAGATGTTGCTGAAACCACAGCAGCTGCAGTCAGAGAGGTCAGAGAGAACAAATGAAGTTTACGGAATTTAAAAAAAAATGTTCAAATGTTCTTTAAGTATCGATGTTAATCTTGTTATTTTTATCATTTTGTCAGTAACAAAAAGCCACTTTAGGCTAAATCGTATTGATGTGGAGCTAAATGCAATGAGAAAACAGAGACTTGGTAATGTTTAAATATAAATTTGTATTTACATCAATATTAACATCAAAAAACATGATTAGAAACAAAACAACAACAACAAAAAAAAAATCAGTTGTTTTTGTACATCCTGTAAAGTTTCCCGGGTGTGTTTTCCCTCACCTCACCTTCACTGCATGTTCATGTCATTTAAAGCAAAAAGACACGTTTTAATGAATTAAATATCTGTAGGTTACATTTTTATACTCGAGTCTGGGAAAAAGGAGTTTTATCATGAGACAGGAAAACAGCGGTCATGAAAAACACCATTTTTCATCTCGGAAAACCTCGACATTCCCCTCTGAAATAACTGTTTGCAGCACCACAATTCGACTGGCCGGAGATCCTACAGAAACGGAGAAAAACACACACAAACAAGCGGCGGAACCCGACCCGGGTCCACTCTTCACCATCCAACGTGGATCGGCGCGTCTGAACCGACCCGGCTTCCTGTTTGATGGACGCCAGGAGCCGCCTCCGGGGCCGTGACGGGAGAATCTTTGGACTGAGCGCCTCTCAGTGGGTGTGAGAGCCAAACGGGTCGAGGCTCCGAACCGGACGGGGACGGGTCACACAGCAGGAAGTCGGGAAAAACATCATCACCTCGGAGGAGGAACCCAAAAAAAATCCCAGGCGGAAGCTTGACGGTGGCTCTCCCGAACACAATCATGAGTCTAACTGGTTTTATAGGCATGTTTACGCTTCTGTTAGAAGAAAAGAACAATAATTTATTCTGAAACAAGCACACACTAGCACCTCTTCAGCTAAGACTTCGTCCTCAGGAAGCCGGGAAGCGTTTCTGGGAGAAGAGACAGTATAAAGGAAAATCTACACGTACTGCTTACAAAAAGAAGGAGGCCTCTTCCTTCCCGACACAGCTGAAAGTATCCGAGAATGAAAGCTGACCTATGACAGGTTAAGAAAATTACACTTTTAAATATCAGGCCTTACAATCTGTGCAAAAGACAGTCTGTAACCTACAAGAGCATATAGATATTTATATATAGTACATCTGAAGCTTATTTACAATTCATATTCACAGACCAAAGAGGAAAAACAACAAAAAGAAGCCCCGTGAGAGACGTCATGTCTAATACTGCAGTGCCGTCGCTTTGTTCTCAGAGAAAACCAGGAGGAAGGATTATTGCTAGAAATCTGCAGGCTAACATCTGACAGTGAGCTCCCGGTTCGGCGAAAAGGGAACCGGAAACAATCTCTGGAATGATGTGGAGTCTGTGCGGACAGGAGACGTCTGGGAGTTGACCCGGAGAGGACTCAGATCTGTGCTTTGGCCTTTCTACTGGTTCCCGCTGCGGAACAAAGGCCGTCAAAGATTCGCTTCTGCTCTCCGTCAGAGACGCAGGCGTGGGAGAGGAAAAGGTAAATGCTGCTGCTGTTCATTAGCTTCCCGGAGGAGGAGGAGGAGGAGGAGGAGGAGGAGGAGGAGAGAGGAGGAGGGGAGGGAAGGCCTCCGCGTGGCCGCCGTCCTCTCCGCGTTGGCCTTTTTCTTAAAGTGCAAATGAGCCAACGTGCGGAGACAAGACAGATGAAAAAGACAGGAACAGTCCCACATTCCAGCGCTTGGGTTCAGGATCCATCCCGCTGACTCCCAACCTCGGGAACGCCGCAGATTCCAGGCTCGGGTCTGGATTCCTGCAGGGACCCAAACTGCCCACCTAGCACAAGGAGGATCGCTCCCCCTTCTGGTATGAAGGCAGCACCACACACACACACACACACACACACACACACACAGAAAAAAAATCGGGTGGTCCTCCTGCTCCGGCCTCCAGCTGAGGTCACACCGGGACCGGCGACGCTGCGCTCAGCAATATTTCTACATGGAAGTGAAGGAAAAGAGGTGGGGAAGAAAAAAGAGGAGTCAAACCTGAGGTCGGAGCCAGGAAAGACTTTTTTTGATTTCCCCACCTGGTCCGGCCCCATGGGCATGCGTCCCATCGTCATTGGGTTCATCCCCATTTGCCCCCCCATCTGCCCCATGTGGCCCCCTGCCCCATTGGCCGGCATGCCCCCGTTCATCATCATGGCCCCGTACTGGCCCGGGTTCCCCTGCTGGCCGAACTGCTGCTGAGCGTACGAGCTGGGGGGGGACAAAAACGGGGCATTTGACCTGGAAAGTCCTGGAGAGCCCTGGAAAGGTCGTTCCTGACGCGGTACCTGTTGCGAGCCATCCCTCCCTGTCCCCAAGCCTTCATATCTGCGCTCTGGTACATGGCGCCGCCCTGCGGGTGCTGCTGCATCATGGGATTTTGAGGTCCCATGCGGGCCGGCATCATGGCGTTGGGCGGGCTGGCGCCTGAGGGGCCAAACGAGGGGTCCCCCTGCTGACCCATCCCTGTGGGAAGAAGGACAAACGTCAAAAAAAAGCCGTTTGTTCATCGGAGCCCTGCGCCGAGAGGCCCCCGCCGGCAGGCTCACCGTAGCTGCCCCCGTAGCCAAACTGCTGGGGGCCCGGCTGGCCCATGTTGGGCCCTGCCATGGGGTTGTCCATGCCTCCGGGAGCGGTGACATTTGGAGGAGGACTGAATCCTCCTGCAGCCGCCCCAGCCTGCTGCTGCTGCTGCTGCTGCTGCTGCTGCTGCTGCATCAGCATCATCATCCGCTGCCTCCGCATCTGCATGGCCACCATCTCCCGGCTGCGCTGCGCCATCATCTGAGCGTTGAGGAAGCCGGGCTGCAACCGAAACACAGCACACACTCAGTCAGCGTCCCAGTGGACGTGTTTTCATATCTTTCCCTCTAAAACCTTCCCAAAGAAGCAAGAACCAGCTTCCGGTTGAGACCCGCTGGGAGACAGCGCCCTCTACCGGACACACTGTTCTCTGCAGCGTGCTATAAAACCATTGGGTCAGAGTCCAGTTTGAGATATAAACACAAAAATAAGAGCTCGTTAGCAAGTTGGAGCTGATAACGAAGGCAGGTGCTTGTGTTCTACCTGGGCGCCCATGCCGGGCTGCATGCCGGGCCTCATGGCCGGGTTGCCCATGTTCTCCATCTTCATGCTCATGTTCTGCCGCGTCTGGTTCATGTACTGGTGAGGAGCGGAAACATGAGTGAGGACAAAAAAAGAGAGAAATTCTGCCCGTTCAGACGCTGTTCTGGCAGCAGCTGCAGGGTTCTGTGCCCTGGTGTCCACCGGGACCCAGAGCGTACCTGCTGTCCCTGCAGCCTCTGCTGGAGCTGGAGCCTCATGGGCTTGTTGGCCGTCATCATCCTGGGTCTCATCATGTTGGCCCGCGGTGCCCCATGCCGCCCAGTCCTCCCATTCCAGGGAAGTTGCCACCTTGACCCATTTGAGAGAGCATCGGCCCGAAGCCCCCCTGCTGGGCCTGCCCCTGCATGGGGTTCCCTCCGTAGCCGGACTGCATGGGCATGGCGGGGGGGCCCGGGTAGCCTTGGCCGTAGAGAGGCTTCTGATCCAGCACCATGGCCGGGTCCTGGCCTGGGAAGGATTCTATGGGCGGCTCAGCTCCCTGAGTCTGGAGTGGAGACGACACCAGGACGTCAAACGTCTCAGCCCTCAGTCCTGCTTTGCTTCCCTCCTCACGCCAGCAGATCTGTCTAAAAACCTCGGGACCCACCTGGCTGACCAAGTCCGGGATGCCCAGGGCCCGGTCTATCTCCTCCAGGGCGATGCCGTCCGTGTTGTTGAGCAGAGAGTCCAGCTGGTCCAGCAGGGCCCGCTCATCGCTCTGGCCCTCGCTGGTGGTGGGGGGGACCAGCAGGTCGTCTAAGGTGTTGCCGAACTGACGCCTGCGAGCCACGGCCACGTCTCACCAGCGTTAGGTTCAGCATCGACAGGCGGCGGCGGGCGGGGGCGGAGTCACAGCTCACCTGTTACCCTCCATGGCCATCATGGGGTCCCAGGAGGGGGACTGGCTGGGCTGCCCCTGCTGGCTGAAGGGGCCCATTCCCATCCCCATGTCAGCAGAGCCTCCTAAACCCCAGAGACGGTTCATTTACCACACAGTCTACAGTCCACCGGGGGCAACACACACACACACACACACACACACACACACACACACACACACGACGTCGCTAGCGCTAGCTGTTGCTGCAGCCTGGAAGTGGTACCTGGAACGCTGTTGGAGCGGCCGACCATCATGGATTTGCTGCTGCTGTACTCCAAGCCCGGGCGCATCATGGACCCCAGCGGGCTGGCGCTGGAGCGGGCCATGCCCCAGTCCCCAGACCCCCCCATGGGGGACCTCTGGGGAACCATGCCTCTGTTCATGGGGCCTGATAACACACAAGCACCAGGTCTGGGTCAGTGTGTCCACACCAGGGAAGCGTGTGGGAAATCCTGAGGCCGCGTCTCACGCACCCATGTTTCCATGGTAACCGTCCGGGCTGCCCATCATGTTTTCCTGCTTAACGAGCATGGGGCGCCTACCCGCTCCCCCGGGCCCACCTGGGGGCTTTCCTTCCATGGACATGGACCTCTGGAAGGGTCCTTGAGGCCCTGGACCGATTCCTGGACTCCCTGAACAAACAATTAAGTAAAAGATAAAAAAAAACAGACTTAAATTGCAGTAAGTTGAAAGCTGAACATTATTAGCGTGTAGGCTAAACATAATCTGATTGACAGAGTAGAAAAAAAGGAGTTTGTTGGCATTTAAGGTGAATTTACCCACACGTGACGCTATAAAAGCTACCTCCTACTGGCTGCAGTCCCTGAACCACTTACCCCGTAGATTGTCGTCAAGGCAACCCTGGGGCTTGTTTCCTCCCTCGTTGGCTCCTCCACCTCCAGTCTGATCCGGGAAAAGGTCAGGGCCCGAACCGCTCAGCACTCCGAGGATGGACTCCAGGTTGTGCAACTGCGTGATGGAGATGTTTATTTCACGTTTTCATCTAGTTCCTGTTTGTTTGGCCGCTTAAATGTCAGCAGGTCTTACATCGTCAGGCGGTTCAGATTTGATCTTGATCTCTGGATGGTCGGGAGCAGAGCCTGGTCCAGGTCCAGGCCTCACGGGCCCACCGGGAGCAGCCTTGCCCTCCAGCTCCTCCAGCTTGGGCTTGACGTCGGCGGCCTCTTTGGAGTCGTCCTTGTTGAGGAGGTAGTGCAGGAGGGCGTGGGGCTTCTCCTTCTTGGGGCTGTGCTGCTCCTGCTTGGTCTCCGGCATTCCTGGCGCCGACCCCGCGCCCGTTCCCGCCACCCCGGCCTCGCCACCCTCCTGGCCCCCCAGCGTTACTTTCCCCGTGGCTTCGGCGGTGATTTTCGCCACCTCGTCGGGGGTGTTGCCATTCTGGAGGAGCTTGTGGAGGATCTTGTGCTTTTCCTGCAGCGAGCCCGTGTAGTGGGCCGACGCCAGCGAGGCGGCGGCTGACGCCGGACCTGGGTTGACGCCAGAGGAGGAGGAGGACGACACTCCGGATGAAGGGCTGGTCATACCCCCGGCGGGGTCCTTGCTGTCCGAGCCTGCCGGGGTGGTGCTGCTGGTGGGAGGGGGCGGCAAGGGGGTGGCTAGCGGCCCCGCCGCCGCCCATCCCCAGCTCCTCGGTGGGGGACGTCAGCAGCTGCAGCAGCTTCTTGTGGCCCTTACTGTCTGGGACCCTCCTCTGGGGCTCAGAGCCCGCCACCCCCGCGTCGCTGCCCCCCTCCCCGGGCTCCTTGACGGAAGCCGTGGCCTGGCTGTCGGGCCGGTCTCCAGAACTCTCAGCCTGAGGATGCTGGAGGTGGTGGTGGTGGTGGTGGTGGTGGTGCACGGGGTGGTGGTGATCGCCGGGGCCCGGACCTAAGCCTCCGGCGGGGCTTTTGGAACCGTCCAGGCCCCCTTTGGCTGTCTGAGTCAGCTGGGACAAGGAGGAGGAGGAGTGGATGCTGGGGGAGCTGTCGGGTTTGAGGACCGGGGACGGGGAGGTGAGGGTGGAGGGGAGGGAACTCCCAACTCCTTCACTGATGGCTTGGAGAGCATTCAGGGAGCTGCTGGAGAAGGTGGTGCCGCCCCCGCCGCTGCCTAAACCGCTGCCTATGCCACTCATGGGGGAGTGTATGCCTGCGAAAAAGAGACAAAATGAGCTGGAACGAAAGCCGGCGAGGAGCCGGCGCCACCCGGTGGTGGGATTCACCAACGTACCGCCTGGCGAGAACTGGTTGGCGCCCATTTTTGGACTCCCCCGGTTCCGAGGCGACATGAGCAGCCCCTGCTGGGGGCCGCTCATCCTCGGGCTTCCCGACGGGCTGTTCATGCCGCCCAGGCCGAACCCCCCGCTGCTTTGGAAGGGCGGCTGCTGCGGGTGGGGCTGCGGGTGGGGCTGCATGGCCTGCCCTGGGTGGCTCATGGGACCCATCGGATTCATCTGGGTCATGTGGCCCACCGGATTCATGGGCCCCATTTGGTTCATCTGCATCATGCGGTTGCCTCCACCGGCGCTTGCTCCGCTCCCCGTACATGGCGGCCCCTCCCATGGGGCCCACGTGGGCCTGCTCGTTCATGCCGAAGCCCCTGCTCATGCCCCCCATCCCTCCGCCGGGGGTCATGTTGATGGCGGGGCCTCCCATGGCCGGCTGCCTCATGGCGTTGGGCGCCGAGCGGAACCCGTTGGGTTCCCTGCGGGCAGACGAAGAAAAGCAAACCTCCTGATTACACACGCGAGCTTTAAAGAAGGAGAAAAGGCAACAAAGACGCATCCTTGCGTGGAGACGTCTCACTCCTCCGATTAAAGACACTTCAGCCTCCGCTTCACCGACTGAGTGCTGCGGCTGCTTCGAGTGCTTTCGGCGGAGTCAGTGAAAAGGGGCTCTGAATGCAGCTTTCTGCCGGCGTGCTCGGCTCCTGACCTCTGCAGCAGGTGGGTGGAGATGAATCCCTGCGGCTCGTTGCTCATGGGATGGCGGTAGAGCTTGCTCTTGGTCTGGGCCGTGACCGGCGTGCCGTCGGACAAGGAGAAACGGTAAAGCGGCGTCTCGGCGTGACCCTGCAGGAAGGCTGATGAAGACACGCAGAGGGAGGCTTTAGCACTCCCGGGATCCATCGGGGGTGTGTGCGCTGCCACCTGTGTGTGTGTGTGTTCAGGGCTCACCCTCGTGGTAGTGGCGTTTGTGCGACCATGGCTGCCCGTCGCTGTGCTGAAGGAACATCTGGATGCAGCGCCTCAGTAAATCCTCCCAGCCGGGGCGCATGGAGGCGCGCACCGAGTTCTGGTCGATCTGGATCAGTTTACCTGCCAGGAAGACGAGCGCGGGCTCAAACCCCTTCGAGGGCCAAGAACAACGGTTGCCGGAGGCAGAAGCTCACCGGAGAGCTCGTGTCGCGTGCTGAAACTCTCCGTCCTCTCCGTGGCGGTGACCCGACGGGCCACGCAGATCATGCACGACTGAAGGTCTGAGAGCAAAAGCAGAGTCGTCGTCAAACCGGCTCCTGTTTCGTGTCTCCTTGTTTCCAGATCGAAAACGCGGCCTTTTGGGTTCAAACATGGTAAATCTGTCGGGGCCGGGGCCCCTCTCTGCGTACCTTCGCCCTCTTCGATCATGGCCTTGGGCTGGGTGAGCGCAAAACACTGCATGGTCTCGTAGCGCGGCCCCCCCGGCCCCTCCTCCGCGGGGCCGTGGCCAAACTTGACCAGCATGCGGCAGGTGAAGGTGTGGCTCTTCTGGCGGGCGGTTTCTCCTCCCCACGACACTCCATTTACTGCCAAGAGCAGAGGACAGGGGTGATTGTGGGAGCGGTAACAGCCCCCCCAGCAAAGAACCAGGGCGCCCGGACAGCAGATCTGGAGGCAAGACCCCCCCCGCACCCCCCCCCAGGCAGCCTGGACCTCTGGGTAAATGGAGCGTGGGATTAATGTGGCCAAGGTGTGGACTTCCAACACTCGGCCATCCATCCTCATCCAGGCCCGACTGCTCATCACAGCACATCGGCTCATTTAGACCGGGGGGGGGGGTCACCTTCAGAGGGAGGACTGGGGGGGGGCAACTTTAGAGAGACATCCCACCGTCCTCCAACATTGGTCTGAAGTCTTATCGAGGGGCCTTGAGTCGGTGGGGGGGTTTTGCTGAGCAGGTGCAGGGAGGACGCAGGAAGAAAACAGGGCGGCGGAGATAGCGAGAGGTGACCTGAGGCGGCCTTGGGCCCCGCCCCCGCTGATAAAAGGAGAAGCGCAGGATTTATAGCTGCTGGGGCCAACGCTAGAGCTCGCAACACATCTGAGAGGAAACCGTCGCAGAAAGACGCGAATAAGAGTCACGATTCATCCGAAAGGCAGCAAACTGTGACGGTGGGGGGCCTCCAGACGCACAGAGGAGCAGAAGAAGAACCTGACGCGGAGGAGGAGGAGGAGGAGGACAAGGAGGAGGAGGAATTTGGTGTGTGTGTGTGTGTAGTGTTGGTGTTCATCCTGCAAGAATGTGCAGCGAGAGCAACTTTCATTCAAAGGCTGATAAGCGAGGGGGGGGTGAGAGCGACTGAGCGAGGGGGCGGGGCGAGGGGCGGGGTCCCACGAGGGCGTGGCCACCAGGTAGGAGCCAGACCGGGAGGAGAGAGGCCACAAAGGCAAGATTTTAGGGATGGATGAGGTGGAGGAGCGACGCAGCTGAAGGAGGGACCAGGAAGGAGTGAGAAAGTCCTGACGGGCCAATGAGGAGCCTTATTGGTTCCACATGGTCGCTTCGTCCCGGTACCGGCCCGCCAAGTTTGACTGGCGGCTGCGCCTGCTCAGCGCGGAGCTCCTGGCTGCTCTTGCGTGTGTGTCTGAGTGGGCGTGGGCGTGCACGTGCGCGTGCTTCCCACTGAACAGTTGGAAATCAAAGACCATGAAAAGTGATTAAATATGATGATCTAGAAACAAAATCCAAACACATTTAATTGATTTTTTCAAAATTATTATTATTATTATTATTAATTTCCCATGTTTAGATAAATAGCGCCATCTTAGCGCTCTTTATTTGAATTATTTATTTAAATGGTGCATTTTGATCACAATTTAAACCCTGAACTCGGGAACTATTAATTTAGTTTCTTTTTCCATTATATTTTGATGCATTTTAAGTTGAGAATTGTGATAAAAGTGCCTGGAGCAGATCACAAGGATTTAAAACCTTTCATAGGAAAAAGTGTAGATTTGATATCAAGAGCACCGTAAACGTGTGTGGTGTGTGTGTTTCTCACAGGTGGTCTTGGGCAGGTTCTTGTGCAGCTCCTCCCTGTCGTCCTCGTGCAGGATGTTGTAGACGCTGGTGTTGATCAGCTCCTCCTGCTTGTACTGCAGGTACTGCGTCACGTTGTCCGACACGAACACGATGCTCCCGTCTCGGTTCACCACAAACAGGAAGCCATCCAGAGCCTGAGAGCGCAGCCGCAGCGGGTCACCGCCAGCGATCCCAACCCGCCCCAGGGGGGGTTCCAGCGCCCAGGGGCTCACCTGCAGCAGGAGGGGCCCCAGGTGGTCCTTATCGATGACGCCCTGGCCTGTCGAGGACACGTCTGACTTCTGGACATCGTCGTCGCTGGATGAGGCTTTTCCTGCAGCGAGGAAAAGGGAGCAAACATGTTTCATAAAGATGAACCTAATCCCTGCTGTAGGAGAACAAGAAAAAACAGGGAAAGGGGGGAAAAATTGTTTCAACACGTTAAAGCAGGAGGGAGAGGCCGTTCACCGTGCAGTCAGCGCCAGCAGGGGGCAGTGCTTCGCAACGACTTTTTTAAAATTACAGGTGAAGAGAGAGACAGTGAGAGGCACATCTCTCTGAGGAGCCCATCAGGAGAAGTGGAGGGCTGGGTGCATGTGGAGCAGGTAGCAGCTCACGCTCGTGCTTTATATTCAGTGTGGGAGAGAGAGGAAGAGAGAGAGGAAGAGAATGAGAGGGAGCGAGCGAGCCACGGAGGGCTCCGGGAAGCCGTAATGGCCGTGAGCCGAGACGCCGGAATTAACGGAGGAGATAGATGTGGTGAGAGAGGTCTGATGGCCGCAGAAAGTGGCTGGAGTTTGTTCTAACAGGAGATTTGGACAGAGGAGGCACAGAGCTGCTGGGCTGCGGGAATCATTCTATCTGATTAGCTCCCGGGGGGGAGGGGGGGCAGAATCCCACACAAAAGAGAAGAAACAGAGAGCCGCTGCTTCTCGCAGCCAGGCGTTGTGAAGTTTGGACTAAAAGCAGGAGGAAGGAAGGAGGGAGAGGGAGGGGGAGAGGGAGACTGCACTACATCACTCAATATCTTAAAATGCTGCAAGCGAGTCTGAAGGTGCAGAAAGTCTTTGTTCTGCAGCCCTGATGGGAGGGAGAGAAAATACGGAGGGAAGGAGAAGCAGAAGGAGGAGAGATCAGAGAGCCCGAGAGGAGAAATTAAACACGCTGATGGAGAAAAGAGCAAAACTGAAGGAAAGAGCAACGGAAAAGTGGCAGGAGGAGGAACAGGTAGAAAGCAAAAGACGAGTCAAAACGCCTGTGTCATTTCTGTCTTCACTTCCTGTAACTATGGCAACCTGTCAGCAGCCAGTCAGGGCCAGCTGTAGCCTCTTCCCCTTCCTGTCGGGGTGGCAGCCGCTGACTGAGCCCGAGCGGAGAGGCGAGAGCAAAAAAACCAGCCCAGAAATCCAGCTAAAATGCGCAGGGAGTGTAAATATACCCACTCCACACTGACCTTGCATTTGCAAGAGCCTCAGCCTGCAGCTATTTAGAGGAGAAACGGCGCTGCGGCGCAATAAAAACACAGGCGCCACAATAGCAGCTGTAACTGAACTGATAATTTGGCAGCTCGGAAGATTGGACGGGCATGTGATTACCTGCTAGCATCCAATTAAACGGACCTTGGCGAGGCCGACACACAGCTGTGCATGGCAGTAGCCCACACACACGCACGCACGCACACACACACAGAAACGGCAGGCTGACAGAGCATTGCCAATGTTTCCTCCCAAACATAAACAGTGGAGGCTGTGAAATCTGCAGAAGAAGAATGACCGATTCGTCCAAGCACCTGGGATCTGAGGTGTGTGTGTGTGTGTGTGTGTGTGATGGCCCGACTGTCCAGCGCCTCCGCTCACCCTGCTCTTTGATCTGGCGGATCTGACGCACGGTCTCGCGGAGGATGGCGCATTTGTCCGGTTTGACGTTGAAGCTGTCGATGTCGCTGAGGTTGGCCGAGATCAACTCCGCCAGCTCCTCGATGTATTTGCTCTCCTGCTCCCGTCGCTTCCTCTCGCACCTGCAAGACGAGCGGAGCTGAAAACCAGCAAACTGGGACCATGAACATCAAACCTGGGGGGGTTTTCAGGCCGGCAGGCGGACCGCTAATTAGCATGATGCTAGCTGGACTGGTTGTGCAGGTATTCCTACACCTCCTGTCTCCTTTCTAGTGTTTTTCACACAGAGGAGTGTGTGTGCTGGGGCGCTGTGGCGATGATCAGAGCACCATCTCGCTGCCTTTATGCAGGAGCCAGAGGGTTACAACTTCATTACTTATTTACATCTGCTGACATGTAGACAAGATGATCAGGATCAAATGATAATTAGTGGTTTTGTTTGCTTTACAGATCCAAAACGCCACACGCACACACACACACACACTGAAATCATTTGTTAGCGTTGCTGCCTAAACGGCTGCGTCACCAGGGTTGTTTGACTGTCTGCTAGCGTCACCAGAGCCGTCGCCTGCATTATAGAATCTAATTTATGCCATTAGAATAGAATAGAACATGTTTCTTTATCCCACAACAGAGAAACTGCACTGTACCAGCAGCAATACAATAATAAATATTAGAAAAAATTGACAGGAAAGTAAGAATAGAGACAGAATAGGAAGAATAGAATAGAAAGGGGAATGAGAAAATAGAAAGATGTACTTTAGCATGGCTACTGCTAAAGGAACTGCAAAAATAAAGCAATAATAAACTTTTAAAAACTGTCAATTCTTCACTTTTTAATCTAGGGAGCATCAGTGGGATTTAAACCTTGATGTTACTGTGATTTTTAATTAAGTACAGATTCATTTACTCTGGTGTGGGAAGAAACGTCCTCAAACAATCCCAAACCGTCCTGTTCCCAATGAAACAGATGTGAGGACATCAGAGACGGGCGGTCCGGGCCGGAGAACCTACTGACCCAGTGGCCCACTTCCTCCCGGGCGGGGCCGGTACTCACCCCAGACCAGGCGTGTCGCAGGTGGAAAGCTTGCGCTTGCGGGTTTCCGAGCTCAGAGGCTCCATGGAGTTCTCCCCCAGGCCGCTCATGGTGCGCGCATATCAGCACCTGGGACGGGGGAGAGGCGTTAGCCCGGCGAGGGGAGCCTTCAGGTGGTTTTTACAAGGAGGAACACAGAAAACAGAAACAACACACACACACACACACACACACACACACACAACAAAACAAGACAAAGAAAAACTCACAGCAAAATATGTTTGTATCACGCAAATTCCCTAGACGGCTACTGACAAACACGTCTGCATCCCACTCCTCTGTTCTCCTAGTGTTGTGTTTCACGTGACTTCATCCACACACACACACACACACACACACACATACACATTCACGCACACACACACAGGATTAGCAGCGTCTACTATGAATGAACCACTCCGCACAACTAACCCCATTTAGACAGCCGTTTGTCTCCCAGAATGCATCAAATTTTTTCACCGGGAA
>CAAE01014729.1:2902848-2905348 GCA_000180735.1 Tetraodon nigroviridis
ATGTGGAGGATGGGAATCAGAGCAAAGAGAGGCGGCGAAGACGGACATGAGAGAAGAGAAGATGGGAGGGGAGGAATTAGAGGAGGAGACGTAAAAATTAAAACGTTCTGCCTCCCCCCACAATGAAAGCACACGTGGGAGGATGGAGTGGGCTCCCGTAGGCCTCTTCACCTTCACAGCCAGAGCAGCTTTTTCCTTCCATTGATTACATGGTTATCCTCTGACCAGAGCGCCTGCATCGCAAATGGGGCGTGTGCGTGTGTGTGTGTGTGTGTGTGTGTGTGTGTGTTATTTAACCGCCGTGCACGACCGTCTTCTCCAGCTCCTCCTTGTGGGAAGAGAGCAATTAGCAAATACATCTCGTGGTTCTGGGGACTGAGATGAAACTGTTGCTGGCCAAGATGAACCATCTTTAGCCTCAAACTTTGGCATTAGCCTAGCTTAGCCGTTAGCTCCGCCCCCTCCGTGACCCTGGCCGTGTGCTGGGGCTTCAGCTCTGCATCAGGGTGGGCGGGGAATTCTCCAGAATCTCACGGTTAAAAACAGGAAAACCTGTCGTCTGTCTTCAGCCCTTCGCGTTTCTTTAACATTTCTCCTTAAATCGCTCCCTGGAGGACCTCTTATCCACCTGCCTGTCTGACTCTCGTCCTCTTTGTCTGCCTGCCTGTCTGCCTACCTGCCTCTACCGCCTCGCCGGCGGAGCCTCGGCGCGGTGATGAGATCTACCGGGAGGAGAGAGGGAGGAGAGAGGGAGGAGAGGGGGAGGGGGGGTACAAAGTGACTGGGTGCTGAGCGAAAAAATCCGCCTTTGCTCCTCTGCCAACCGAGCCCACCCGCCCATTGATGGAGTTCTCAAAGGGGGAGTCGCTCTAATTGCGGAGTGAATGAGGAGTGAATGAGGCGACCCCAGAGAGGGGGTGATTAGGAGGCTGCCGAATGCCCCAGGGAAATGGGTCACCTCCAGTCTGGCCGCCCGCTTTTTCCGGTGCGGGGAGAAAGTCAATTACACACCACAGGCAGCCGGGGCCTGGTGGCTGGGAGACGCCGGGGCTGCGCTGGGTAGAAGGGGGCGGCGGGAGGGTGGAGGTGAGGGTGTAACCCGCCGGGAGGAGGGCGGCGCCGCAGGTCGGGGCGGATAAAAACCAGCGGGAGGGACGAGAAGCAGACATAACGAATCTCTGCTAATTTTCCAATTACAGGGATTCATTAAAAATTAACAGATCGTTAATGGCAAAAAAGAGGAAAAAAGTCAAATACGAGATCTGGGGACACAAAGACAGAGTGGGCTAATTAATTCCAGATAATAAAAGATAATTATATTTGTCTTTTTGAAGGACTTTCAGGCTGAGCCGGCAGGTTTGGTCAGGAGGAGACGGTTCCAACGGCCTCCTGCGGCGGGGCCTGCAGGTGACCCTCCGACCTCTGTTAGCGTTTAGCGGTTAGCGTCCTTTTATGTACGTCCGGGAAAACAGGCTGCAGCGCCGCACGCATCCGTCCGTCGCTGGTCTGCAGAAGCGAAGGGCGGAGCTGCGCGTGAGGGCGGAGGTGAGACAGGAAGCGGCCGGGCTCCCTCGCCGCTTCTGTGGCAACTAGCGCACACAGGATAACTGGATTTCTCCTCCTGCCTTCCTGCCGACATCCCGCTCCTCACCTCTCTCTTTCCCGCCTGTTGCCGGCTCCGCCCACCACCGTCCAACCCCCCCTCGTATAACGCATCTTGGAAATAAACAAACAGCAGAGGATGTTCTCTTCTTCTCTTCCACCGCTCAGGATGTTGCAAGAATGTGGCAACGAGCGGAAAGTGTCTCTGGCACGCTGCCCCACCTAAGCCCAACAGTCCCGTTGCCATGCCAACCATAGGAGATGTTATCCCACCTTGTGATGGTGCCCAGACGATAGATGGTCGGTTCCCCCGGCGCACGCTCTGCAGGACGGTCAGTGGGGTCTGGAGGGGGGGAAGAACACACACGCGCACAAAAGTTTAGCATCCCCAGCAGTGCACGTTAATTACTGAGATATTAACGAGGAAGAAAAGCTGTTATTAATCAGCGGCATGAAGACACGAGCCCAGGAAGCTGCATTAACTGCTTAATGAGCAAAAAGAGCTGCGAGACAGCGGCGCCGCGTCCAGCTTTTGTCTTCATTAGCGGTGGAAGCTAACTCAGCACCGAGCCTGCCGCACACTTACACTTACGCACACACGAATGGCACTTACACAGCCAAACTCACCACACACACACACACACACACAAAAAGGGATGTTGAGACACAAGTTTTACAGGAAACGAAATGGTCGAAACCGACACTGGCGTCGATGCGTCATCAGCCTGTTGCTTTGACTAAAACAGGTAAAAGGAAGAAAGTTTGTTGCTGCTGAACATGCAAAGAGTCTGAGAGTGAGACAGCTGCGCTGAAACGCCGAGTTTTACCGGCAAATATCGTCCAGGCCTTCTGGAGAGCGAGCAGGAGAGCAGAATTAGCCTATTAGGCTAAATCGCTG
>CAAE01014729.1:2910348-2954721 GCA_000180735.1 Tetraodon nigroviridis
GAAAAGCTGCTCTTGTTGCAGCGATGGGTGTTCCCCTCCCCAGTTCCTGGCGGGGTCAAAAGTTTACCGTGGTTTTAATTTCACCTTTCCGCAGCCAATCAGAGCTCATCTCTGGCTGCTGGAAAGAACTTTGACCCATTCCGAGAATCCCACCCTCCAGCTCCCAAACACAGCTCCTCTCCCTATTCCTGCTTTATTCTTTCACATTATTCCACATTCTCCCTGCCCCCCTCTTCCCCGTTTATCTCCCTACATGTTTATTTGTCCTTGATTACAGAGGACGACGTTCTGGTGGGTGGGTGGGTGTTTTTCTGTACTTTTTCCGTTTTTTTAAAGGACAGCAACCAGGAGACACACCTGTGGACAAGCAGCGGGCTGAAGGGTGGGCGCCCCTGCGTGTGTGTGTGTGTGTGTGTGTGTGTGGCATGTGAGAGCTGGGAGTGTGTGTCCATAAAGGGGGAGGAGGCTGCATTTAGATCATAGCATCAGAGAGGAGGAGAGGGGAGCGGCGTGGTGTGTGACAGTAAGCAGAATGGCTTCCAGCCTCGGCGTGAAGCACCTGTACATGCGTGTTTACATGCTGTCTGAACGCTTGTGCGCACGTTTGATCAACCACCAGCCTTGGTTGGCGGAGAAGCTCCCTTTTGGTCTTTTCTGCCCGCCCCAACGACACACTGGGGCCCACCCACCCTCCTCCACCCACCTGACCCAGTGACCCCCCCTCCCCCCCATGTTTTCAAGGTCACATGTTAGCTGGGAAGGGAGGAAGATGCTCCACTCCATCGGCAGCTGCGCTAATTTTTATTTTTATTATTATTATAATTAGGCACCATGGCATGGACACACCTGTGGAAATACCCAGACCCAGCGTGCTGTATTCTCACATGTGGGGTGTTAATAACGTGTAAAACAGCCTCACGTCGGACCAAGAGCTAAACTGGGACGTAAAATGGTGCGTAGCTCATTCAGGCCGCAAGTTCACAGCATCTGGCGCGGAACTAAAGACTAAATTTACCGCATTTACAGAAGAGAAAAGAAGATTCGAGTTCCTCTGAGATCAGGAGGTGGATTTAGCTACAGACGTCTTTAGGACCGTCCGACCATGTGACCCTAAGGCGCGCCTGCTTCGGAGGGTATAATTTGATCCTCACCCTCGTGTTTATCTGGACTGTTGGGAAGACAAAACATTTACTCCAGCAGAGAACTCGTCATCTTTTCACAACTTCCCTCTCTGTGGCCATCGTCTCAGAGGTGTCCTCTGGATAAATGTCCTGCTCGTTGCATCTTTTCCTCCCATCATCTCAGCGCTCTTTATCTCCCGCCTCTTTTCTCTGTGTCAGTGCTATATTTAGCGCTGGATCAACGAGGGCGGCTAGCACGCTGGGCTAATGCGGGCTCCTCACGGGTCTGTCACACGTCTCAGGTTACTTATGTTTCCTTATGTCCAACCAGACCGGGCGTCTGCAGACGCTGCAAAACTGGGTGAAAATACAGCAGGTGGTCAAAAGTTCCGTCTTTTCTTCACGCCTGAGAGCAAACTTCCGGGTTCGCAGCGAGCCAATGGGCTGGCGGTTACCGGCGTGGACGCCAGAGTCCTACCAGGGGTGATATTTCATCCCAAGTAGAGTCTGACTGAGCTCAGACTTGTTTATCACCAGAAAGGTGTGTTTTCCCCAACATCTTGCACTGCAGACCCGGGGGGGCAACTCTTTCCTCGTGCTCGGCTACGTGCTAAAATGTCAAGACACCGTCAAAATAAAAGCACGACAATTCAGTCCAACTTTTCCTGTAACTTCACGTTGCATGAAGAGCACTCCTCGGAGCACCAGCGTCAGCTCTGCATCCCGAACCCCCGTTGAGCAACTTTCAGAAGTTACTGAAGCATCTGAAAGGGCGCAAACGTCCTATTGGAGCTGGACGACACCTAAAAATACCCAACCGCAGCTATAAAAATGACTTGGGGACAGAAACGCGCCAGGGGCCCCATTCTTTGTCTCACATTGCATCGAATAAATATTTAATCCCTGCCCCCCCTTCTCTCGCACGCCGGCGTCGCCGCCAGTTTACTACCACTCAGATCTCACAAGAGTAACAGGTCCGTCACGAGGGAGGGAGGGAGGGATGGAGGGACGCCCCCTCCCCCCTCCGGCCGGACTGGAGCACCAGAACTTCTTCTGGTGAAGGTGGAGTGACACCGGGTTGGGGGGGGAGAAGGGTTGCGGCTGAGGAGAAGGCAGAGGGTGAGCGAGCCGATCACGTAACGGCCGGGTTCAGGCAGAGTTGAGTGACTTTGCTCAGTGTGCCGCAGCTGGTAACACTTAACTCTCCTCCTGCCCCATAAATGTGTGTGTGTGTGTGTGTTTCTGTGTGTGTGTTTTGTGAGAGAGTTCTGCAACCCAAACTATGCCTGCATTTTTAGCATTGAAAGTAGAACTACAGGCTTCTTTTGGAGAGAGGAGGAGGAGGAAGGGGAGGAGGCCCCAGGTAGCCTCGCTGCAGGACGTGGAGGCAAAGGCGAGCCGAGCTGGGCCCAGGCAGCCGCTGGATGGCTGCGTCTCCCACTGACCAGCTAAATATTTCATCAGCTGGCAGATGAGCCGGCGAGCCCCGCGGCCACCGCTCCCCTCTGTTTGTTTCCTTGTTGGAGAAAGTGAGCGAGGGTGCTGGTGGTGGTGGGGGTCCTGAATTTGCTAACTGACCACAGGCTTCTTTATTGGTCACTTTGAACACCCCCCCCTTCCCGTGTGCATCCTATGTGCAGCGCCGCTCGGTTCAGAACTGGATGAACGACCTTGAGCAGGCGCGCAGGGCTGTGTTGCCATGGTGACGAAGCCTCGCGCAACCAGGAACAGCTGGATGCAACAGCGCTCCCAGAATTTTAGCAGGACTTGCCACGTTAATAAAAGGACTCGGCGCGTCTCCTCCCCCTCCTTCATCTCCCTCCGCAAACACAAAAGAAGCGCGCGGCCGTACGTTTGATACGAATTACAGCTAAACTTTTAGCCGTTTCTGCAGCCGGGGACCAGCGCAGAGGCCAAACTTGGCATCTCTTCTGAATAAAAATCAAGAAATCAGGAGCGGACCGGTCACAAACGCCGGGAGGACCTTCCTCTCGCAGAAGAAGAAGAAGCCCTCAGAAGGCTCTGGCAGCAGATGAACAGAGCGGCACGCGGTCGTCCTGAGGAAGGCGGAGGACGCCGAATTGTCGCCGCGGGCGGCGCGCTTTCGCTCCGTTAGCTCACGAGTTCATCCCTGCTCGTCACAGTCGGCGCGTATCCTGATTCCTGGATCTCCTCCTATCCCAACAGTCATCATTTCTTTCCTTTAAAGCAACCAATCCTGCTTTAGCAGCATTTTTCACTCCAAACTTTAAACTTAACTGTATTATTTCCAGTTCACATGACAAAGGAACCAGATGAAGAAGCAGCTGATGGAGAGATAAAGTGTGTTACAGGCACCGCAGACACGAAAGACAGATACGGCACACACACAAAGACAAAACAGACTTCAGACAACCGCTATTAGCTTAGCGTCTCTGGGCGGAGTCACAGTTACAGTCAGAAGTAATCGGGACAATCTTTACCTTTGGTTTTCGTAATCTAAAATCAGGCGGAAAGAATAAAAACATCCTGAAGGATGCTCACTGATGAGTGGAAATCAGCCACTCGGGAGGTTTTTGCCTTTTATTCCTACGTTCAGTTTTGTTGTGATAAAAAAAAAATCCATTTGCACGCCAAAGCTAATAGAGCAACGACTGTTTGTGGTTAGCGTAGCCTGGCGGAGACAAGGTTGTGGGTTCGATTCCTGCTCAGGCCTCTACGCTAACTGGCCAATCATCTGCACTGGATTGGATGGGTGGATGGACGGATGGTTTCTGTTTCACTACCATCCTAAAACACGTGAATCTGTTAGCTGCTAGCCGCTAAGCTAGTGGTGATTGATTGGAGCCTCTGACGGGTTCTTCGCTGAAACAGTTAAGTTGGGGATTGAAGTCACAAGACAGCGGGCTGTGAAATAGCAGAGCTCCTGGCATCTGGAACAACCAAAGCGAGGCTGCTTCATGTCAGGCGGGCGATGGGGGTGGGGGGGCGGTACAGGCCTTGACTGGGGGGGGGGGGAACAAAAATGACCGGCCCAAAAGGAGAAAGAGCGAAATCAATGAGCGCCGGTGAAGATTAATTCCTGTTTAACACATCTTGACACGGTGGAGAGAACCCCCCAGCAACAAGACAACAGCTAAAGAAGTGGGGGTGGGGGTTGCTGGAGTTGGGAAAAATCCAGGGGTGGAGGGAGACAACCGAGCAGGAATAACATCAGGTAGGATTCCAGTTCTACCTGTCCCCTCCCCCCCACAAACGCGGGTCCCACAGATCCAGTGTGAGGTCCCCCCCCCGCGGGCCGTGCCTGCCCTGCCCCCCAGCGCCTGACCCAGTCACCAGCATCTCATGCTAACCTCTGTCCCCCTTTTTTTTCCGCCATTCAGCAAACACCATGCATCACTGTCACCTTTTTCCTCCTCCTCCTCCTCCTCCTCGCTGAGGTGTTTTCACCATCGGCTAAGCGAAGACCCCCCCCCCCCCCCACCCAGGAGAAGATGCTGCAGGCGAAGGTCCCTGGAGGCCACAGCCCTCCCCCTCCAGGAGAAGAGCTCCATCCAACCACCCACCCACCCATCCATCCACCCATCCATCCGCCGAGATGAAGCCATCGTCCTCAAAACTTCAAATGAACAAGCAGCAGTTGGTTAAATGGTCTTGGAAGTGTCTATTTAAAACGAAAAATTGGAAAAACAAACAAAAACCCACGTCTGACCGACAACCATGAGACAAACCCTCACTTTTTCAGCAACAAAACGAGTCAAACGATGTTTGAAGCTCTAATTTATCAGCTCGGAATCAAAGAATTTAATAATCCACCTCTGGTGCTAGTTTGTTAGCATTTTTATACCGGCTCAACTGGGTGACGAAGATGTAAAAAGAGTCGGATCACAGTGTAAACACAGACTGGAACACACACACACACACGCGCGCGTTTCCGTGTGTGTGTGTGTTTGAAGAAGCAGGAGGGCGGAGAGGAGAGTTGAAATCCCGAGCTGACATCCTTCCCCTGCTCATCCAGTCACACAGCAAACATCTGCAGCCCTTCAGACCGTGTTTACACACCGGAGAGCAGCCTGCCATACGCGGCCCCGCCGGGGCCCCGCCCGCCACGCTCAAGGACGCTAATTGGCCCCTGGACCTCGGTGCGTGCGGGACAGCAGCGTGCGTGCACACGGCCACGCTGCTGCCCCCTGCAGATGCACAGCGAGACCGAGGATGGAGGCAAACGGGCAGGCACACGCACACGCATGCATCGCTCCGTGCACCGGGGGGTCGGCGCACTTTCCCCCCCCCGCCAGCAGCGGCGACCTGGCCGACGGTCGGCATCCCCGCGTCGCAGGTCGGAGGCAGTAAAACCACCCGAACGACTTCATTCCTCTTCCGATCGCGACACCGACGAGCACGTCCGCGTCCGTCCGCCCGACGAGCGACTCGGTCCGGCTTCCCCGGCGCCGCCGCTCCGATCGGGACAGAAACTAGCAAACTATCACCCCGGCGTTTCTGTGCGTGATTGCGAGCCCGCCTGTGCACGCACGGCACACGCGACCCCGCAAAAACTTGTAGTTCCGAGCAAGTTATCCGCCAGCCCGCACGTACAGCGGCCGGCGTGCGCGACCGAGTTAAGTTGGTCGAATCCGCCGAACGTTTCGAGTTCATTGTTGCAAACCAGTCGGCCAGGAACAGCTCAGCTTGGCACGGACGCACGCCGTGCACATAATGATAGTATAATGTTGGCTGTCACGCATTTAAAGAGCGTGCAACGTGCCCTCCGCACCGCACCGACGCCGATGTGTGTTCGCCGCTGCCGGGAACGCAACGTTCGCGTCCTCCGTCCGAATGCAAAGCGGACAAAAGTCTGCCTACATTGGCCGACTAATATCCCCCAGCCTGCCGGGGCTTACCTTGTGAACGCTTCTCTCTGCCGGGTCGCCAGTTTCTTCTTTACACCGTTAACTCTCCGCCATCTTCGGCACTGTTTGTTTAAATGGGAAACACTCCCGAAGCTCGAGAAGCCAGTTCTGTAAGTTGAGGCTGTCGCGGGGGCTTCTGGGTAGGCGAGTCCTCCCGCGTGGAGCTACACGTTTCCGGCCGGCTACTGGAACCCGGAAGTGGACTACAAGCGGACTCCGCCATTGCAGGAGGAGGGGAGGGGGGGGACTGGCGCTGTCTGTCTGGCCGCCTACCGACGGCTCCCAGCGACCGTACCGGTGGGGAGAGAGCAGCCACGGCCTCCGATCCAGCCTAATCCGGGCTGTTGATAAAAGCAACCGACCTGTCTGCTCAGGAACATCCAGACGTTTGTCTCATGACACTAATCCACCAGGCTGGACTTGAGAGCGCATCGGGACACCGAGGGCTGCTCCTCGTTTAATAAATGCGTCTGTACGCGTAAATTCCACATTTACAAACTGTTTCAACGCAAACTGTGCACATGCGTATGCGCATTCCTCAGCACTTGCTCCTGTTTGTCGAATATCTTTTTTATTAATTCATTATGACCATTATTATGACTAATTTTAAAGTGGACTGTGGCTACTTTAATACCTAAAAAATAAAATATAATTTTAAAGAACGACCATTTTTTTGTATTTGATCCCATCAGAACTCCAGATTTTTGGTTAAAATGGACCCGGGTCCCCCTCCAAATGCTAACATTTAGATCTAATGTATCAGTTGTGAATCACATAATTTAATAATCAATCTTCTTTTCTTAGCATTTCTATAGCAGCGCAGCTGGACATATTTATTCTTGGCTCAATTAGTTGACAAAGCTGTAAAAAGAGTCCGATTTCAGTGTAAATAAAGGATGGAACACACATGCTGAAATGCCACTTCTCCTCCTGCAGCGTTCTCTGAACTCCTCCAGGCCACCTATCTCTTATGGATGACGCCCATATGTGGGTCCGTATGTGAGCCGGCAGGCGTGGATGTGGACGGAGTGGTCCACAAAGTGGGACAGCGCTAATAGGACGGGGACAGATAGCCTGGAAGTGTGTCGCCGTGGGGCTGGAGCACAAACAAACAGGCAAAAATGTCAACGCCACAGAGGATGAATAAAGATGAGGGAGAGACGCTTTGGTTTCAGGCGTCTTAAAGAGATGGTGGATAACCACAAATGTTGCCTGATGCCCAAAGAGAACGGAGGAGAAGTAAGTTCTGAAAAGCAGAATGAAGAAGCAATGTGGAGTTGTCAGGGTGATGGAGGAGGAGAGGAAATGTTACAGCTCAAAGGAACACAGAGGGGGGAAATAATGGAGAAGCACTTCAGTCTGACTCCGAAAGTAAGGCTGGGAAGGAGAAGAAGAAGATGGAATGGAAAGATGAGAAAGCGCTGAAAGAGGAGGGGAAAGTAATTATTCTCCTGTGTGAGGGGTAATATAAAAATTTTAAAAACTTCTAAGGAGCAGAAAATGTGATAAAAGCCAGTGGGGGATAGAGAAATGCAAAAAATATGATCCTTAGAAATGAATTTTTGTCATTTCCTGACTATTTTCTGACTTTATGGGATCAGTGCTGTTAAACGCCGCTAATATCTCCAGAGCTGATCTAAATGCTACATGTTTCAGTCCGCTTGCTGCTGTCCATCTCAACACTTGGAAAAAAAAAAAACCCCAACATTTCTGTCAGTCACAATAGTCGGAAATACACCAATATTCACATTTTTGCCGACATATCGTCATTGCAGGCCGTCGGTAACTTTATGCTAGCCCTGGACGCGGTGACCTTAGCGCTGACCTCTTGCTTACATTAGCCGGTGGTGTTACAACAAATCTGGGTCACGTTACAACCTCTCCTGACACGGTGCACGCTTGTTAGCTCGCTGGGGTCAAGAGGTTCACATCGCTCCATTTGTTTCACACAAATGTGTCACAGCAGCAAACCAGAAAACGTAGCGTAGCTGCTAAAGACTCATAAATCAGTCTGAAGGAAAATTCTGATGTTGCCCTGCCGGCGCTCCAAGATGGAGCTTTACCTCCACTGTCAGACATTCAAGTCGTCTCCTGTGCAGCTTGACGTTTTTCGGAGAGTCGCGTTCATTCGAGGTTGTTTGTAATCAGATTAAAGCACAAATTAAAGGTAAGCAAAAGTGGGAAAAAGACTGTAAAACAATGGCGACCTTTCCTGAGAGAAGAACATGAGCGCCTCATAGTTAAACCTCTTGGTTTGATTATAAAGAAATTGTTGAAATGTCATGGAATGCGTGGCGATCTTTTGCTTGCCGTGGAACTTGGTGTGGTCTTCTCCACGTCTGTAAAGGTGCAGTTAAATTAGTGTAATCAGAAGTCAGTGATTTGTTAGAGGTGCTAGGATCCCCCATTCGGCCTCTTTTCTTTGAGCAGCTAGCTTCTTCCTGCCACCATGAAATATAAAATCAATAGAACAAAGCTAACAGCCCTGGGTCAGGGGAACAACGTTAGCCCAACCTTAACGAGCTCATCCATGCAGAATTCAATCATGTGCCCTTCAGAATCACCACAGCGTACCCTGAACCACAGAACTCTGGAGCTAACATGCTAGGAGGCTAATACCTTTGAGATTAGGCAGATTCTTTCGTCTTTCTCTCTTCCGAGCCATCTGCTGGGGATGATTGTCACCTTCCGGCCATAAAGAACACCAGAACGGTTGCAGCCTCACACGCGGGGTCCTTTCAGCTCATTGTTCAATACTTTGATGTTGTTGATTTTCATCAGGCTTCACGCTGAGTTTACCACATATTTCATGTAAGAAGACATCTGATGTTTGCCTCGTCATCCTCACGAGGAAAGCCTAATTTTCCCAAAGACGTCGCTGTCTGAGTACCAATATCAGCCAGACGGACCGTCTGTCCTGCTTTGCTCTGCTCTAAATCGGCTCAACATTACTCTGGATGTCCATATTTCCCTCATTTCCTCCATCATTCCTGTCTGCCTTTCACTGCAGCACCTCTGATCCGTCCAGATGTCTCGGACCCTTCCACCGGCGCTCCCCTCGGATCCGCCTGGGAAGAGGTCGCGGGGTCATCCTCGACGAGCACCCTGCTTGGTTCAAACCTGGCCGGTGGAGCAGCTGGTGCCAAAGTGTGTCCTGCGATACACACTTCCTGGTTAGCTTGTATTATGTATGTTTGTCTCGTGGGGGGGGGTGAACCTACACGTGTGTATGTGATGGAGAGAACGCGGGCATAGACCCGTCCTTACGCCGACCCCAGGCTGCCTTTCCGGTTCCCACGGATCCATCGTGCTGTCGGATCAGCCAGAAAAGAAACATTAGCGCGAGACAACGACACGCTAGCCGCCAGCCGCAGGTGTCTGGATGACAAACGCCATCTTTTCACTGACCCCACCCGTCAACACATGACCTGAACGCACCCCCTGGTGTCGGGCTTCAGCCACCACGTGTTCCCAATGGCGGCTGGAAGCTAACAGCGTCTCATGTGCAATAAGACAATGCTTCTGTCCTCCTCAGTCTGCCTGGTGATTTATTAATGCAGGTCCATATGCAGCTCTGCCCCTGCAGACTGCAGGTCCCCCAGGCAAGACGCTCCCTGCTGCCCCCCAGTGGTCACAACCCCAGAATCAGTTCATCGGTTTCGCTCATAAAATGTGGATTTAAGCACCGGACCTGCTTGATGGAAGAAAATCTGCTCCTCCGCGCATCCCTACTGTGGTAATGACGCTCTCAGATGTCCAGTGATGTCTGTTAATGAATAAAAGCTTTATTTAAACAAGAAATGCAAACAAAAAAAGTGACAAAGAATGAACAGAACACACAAGAATTTGCATAAATATTTACCATCAGAGCAACACAGAGACGACAGCTCAGAGAACAGAAAATAGCACAACTTCTCCAAACAAGCAGCAACGTAAAGAAAAGAACGAGAACAATGCAGAACAGATCAACTCCAACACAATAAACGTGTGTCTCTGCTGGGCAGCCTGGTTTTTTTAGACCTCCTGGTGAAAAGAGTAACGGCTGTTGCCCCCTAGAGGCCGTTTACACAACTGAAAAACAAAAAAAAAAAACAAGCGCACTCCTTCGGGATCACGCAGGCTATCCCGTCTCAAACCGGGGCACCGGCAGCTGCGGGACGGTGGCGTTTCAGGGCCCGAAGGCCTGGAGCTGGGTGACGGAGAACCTGCGGGGCGGCGTATCATCCATCCAGAAACGCCTGGATGCCAACGCTGCAGGGCGCGTCTGCATCCGTCCTCAGCCAGTTTCTTTTCCCTAATAAGGCCATGATTAGAACTGAACTCGCCGTAAATTGTATACTCATTCCACAAAGTTTACCCACACTAACAGTTCTGCAAGCTTCATTCATAGATAGTTAGATATATATAAAAAAACAAAAGAACTCACACACAATATGGATGCAAAACAAACATTCACACGTGTACTGAACAACAGTAAGTTCCAACTGTTTCACTTTTATAAAAATAGCTTAAAAATCTTACAGGTTTTCAGTACAGTGAAGGGTTACGTTTGCGTTTTTACAGCTGAGTTTCGGTATCGGGCTGGTAAACGAGTCCTCCGCTCCTCCTTCACTCCTATGACACCGCCGCACGCAAAGAGAAGCCTTCCGAAAAGTCCAGATGAAGGGAGGAAACTTCATTTCCTCCCGGCTCTCGGGAACCCAACCCTGGGGCAATGTCAGGATCATAGAAAAGGCAAAGGGAGGACCGAACATGCCGCACGTGGCCGACGCAGCTGAACACAGAAGCATTTAGCAACCTAGAAAACACACACGCGTGCGCGCGCATGCACGCACACGCGCCTTGTCCAAGGAGGCGTTTGGAACGACAGGAGTGACCGGACCGGAGCGACGTGATTGTGGAGCTCGGACGGATTGTCAGAGTTGAAGTTCCATTCCCACATTCATCAGTTCACACATGTGAGACTACATCACACACACGTATAAGTGCACGGGCGCGCCTCCCACCGCGTGGTGGGATGTCCGCTAACTGACAGTGTTGGTGGTGATTAACTAGTCCCCTGCAAGCCGAGGCGAAGGGAACACAACGCAAGCCGAGAGGAAGGGACGACCGACCGTGTAAGGACACTTGAAGAACGATTGTTTCATCGGGATGAAGCTAAACGCTGTTGCCAGGTACCGCCGTTGCTGGTTGTAGCCGTTCAAAGCGTACAAACTATCCGTAGTGGCAAAAACTTAAAAAAAATCAAACCTGCAGCAGTTGTAGAAAGGCCACTGAATGCTTGTGTGTGTGTGTGTGTGTGTGGGTGTGTGTGTGAGGGGGGGATGCAAACGCAACAGCACAGCAGGTACGAACCCTAAACCATCATGCAGCGACGTTAGCATACAAGAGTCACGGAGGCGGCTCCTCGCTTCCCGATCATGCCATTGGTTGGGCCTCCCCTCCCCAGGTCACCTGACCCGGGCGGGGCCCCAGCAGACGAAAACACACCTCAATCCCGCGCCGCGCCGGATTTCAAAGGCGGATGCTTTAGGAGGATCCTTTTGAGGCCGAAGCAGAAAACCAGCGAAACCAGCAGGGGAGGAAACAGGGCTCAAGGGTCAAAGGTCACCCCGAAGCCAAAACCAGCTCCTCTCTGTAAAGCTACTGGGAGGCTAACCCATTCCGTTAGGGGTAAAGCTCCTAGCTAGCGACCGGTGGATTACACGTGAAAGGACAGTTTGAAGAGCTAAATGAATCCCGGTAAAGCATCAAAGCCAGGCAAAGGCCCCCAGAACCGGGCCCAGAGGGGGGCTCCCGGGTCCCTCCTGGGTCGGGCTTCTGGGTCCGTTTGGAGAGACGCCAAACCCAATCTGAAGCGGCGTGAAGATGTGACGTCACAAGGTCGACCTACCGACCCCCCCACCTCCCCAGGCACCCCCCCCCCCCCTGCTTCCTTCAGGCTTACGAGGTCTTGGCCTTCCTCGCCCTGGGGGAGGTCCTGTCGTCCGACTTGACCACCCCGTTGGTGGCGCCTCCTGACGGGACAAAGGTGGTGTCACACCAGGCTGAGGTGGTGGGGGGGCCGGCGGCGGAACACTCACCCCTCGCCGGATCCCTCTTGTGGGGCTTGTTCTTTGGACTGGCTGTTTTCTTCTTGGTGGCCTGGTTCTGGCTGTGCTCCCTCCACTTTTTCAACTGGAAGTTGATGAATTTCCACATCATCCAGGCCTGCGTCAGGCAGATGGCCGCCAGGCAGGTCATCCTGAGCGCAAGACACGGTTGGACCAGAGACAGGCAAAAAAACAGCCAGTAAAAGCAGCCTCTGCGGGACCGGCTTGGACCTACCTCACGGTGAGCACGTTGAAGTTGCCGTCGGCCAAAGAAAAGCCCTGGTTTTCTATACGGGGCAGCCCAAAGCTGAACGTCAAGACGGAGAGCGTGAGGGTGAGGAGGCGGGCGATGACGAAGAGCAGAGCCCACAGAGTAAAACTGATCGGAGAGAGAGAGAACCAGTCAGCAAGAGGGAGACAAAACACCCCCAGAAAACGAAAACGCACAGGTTCGATACCCCTTCTGCTTGTTCTCGTCGCTGAAGTAGAAGAGGCGTGAGGCGTGGAACAGGAGCTCCACCAGGTAGTGAGGGACCAACAGGACCAGGCCCAGCCGGTGGAGGCTGAAGGCCGTCGGACGGAGAGAACCAGCCGTAAACAGAGAGACATTTAGCCCTTTCACCGGCTCCTCACCTCCATCGATCACACCTGAGACGCTTTACAGAGAACAACCGTGGTTCCACTCACTTTAGAACGTAGGCACCAGTGATGTGGACAACATAAAGGCAAATGTAGTAGAGCTGACGGGGGATGTCCTCCTGGAAGAGAGCACACACCGGAGCCGAGCATCAACACCAGCGGTGCAGTGGTGGGAAACACAGCTCCGAAAACCTCAGAAGGTTGAAAGCCGCTGCCTTTACCTCCACATAAGAAGGTTTTCTTTACTCTTTATAAAGAAGCGTGACCCCCGCTGACCCAGACCACCCTTGTTCCTCCTCACCTTTCGTACTTTCTGGAAGTACAGCTCAGGAAGGGCGTGGAGCCAGTAGGCCATTTGGCAAACGTAGAAGAACTTGACCTGAAACCTGGACGGAGGGCAGAGATGAGAGTCTGCGCGGACACAAGCCGCAACCACGAGAATCAAGGAGCGCGCGCTTACACCATACGCGTGTGGGGGTAGTTCTCCCAAAGGAACGTGGGGT
This sequence comes from Tetraodon nigroviridis, assembly GCA_000180735.1. Lineage (NCBI taxonomy): Eukaryota > Metazoa > Chordata > Actinopteri > Tetraodontiformes > Tetraodontidae > Tetraodon > Tetraodon nigroviridis. Next base: position 2,923,593 of record CAAE01014729.1, read on the forward strand.
TTGTCGCAAAGTCCTCCTGGTGGGTGCAAACAACACAAAAGTGAGCCGAGGTTGTGGGTGCCAGCAGCCCGAGAGGCAGCGGCCGCCTACCGCTGTGAGGATGCTGCAGCCCCAGACGAAGGAGAACAGGTAGAACACAGCCAGCTGGCCAGACTCGTTAAACTTGCTGTGTTTGGTCTTGGAAAGGTGCAGCCGCCGGTTCATTTTCTGCAATTGAGCGAAAGCAGGAGGTCAGACGAGGCAGCGCGAGTGCAGAGACACATTCGCCTCCGACCTCAGAGGAGTCTCTGCCAGAACTTTCAGGAGATTAGACACATCGTGACAGAGCCAACGTTCTTTGTATCAGATGTGCCAACTTTGCTCCCCGGAGACGCATCGGCCGCATTACTGATCCGTTACTGCAGCCGACATCAGTCGCTGCGTATTTGCTGCTCTTTCCTTCGTCGTTTTCTTCTCCTCCTTTAGAAAAAAGGCTAATCCGAGCTTCCTCTATGTTCACGCGCAACCTTCCTGTCTCTTTGCCACAAAGAGGTTATTGAATACTTCCCGAATGATCTGGTGATGAAGTACTCACATCCAGCACGTACTCCTGTATCAAGGCATGAAGGATGACTGCAATGAGCAGGTAGAAGAAGACGGTGGCCACGTCTTTTGGCCCGTACTCGTACAGGTTCTCCGACTGGGTGGTCTCATCTGTCAGAAAACCCAGCAGAAGTGACCAATGGCAGCAACGGCTGCGGCGATGAGCGTTTGTGCTAAAGAGGACAGTAGCTCACCCTGAACTTGCGTTACGTTGTACTGGACTGTGATGAACATGATGGCAAATTTCGCTGTGACCTGGAACACAAAGACAGAGATTTAACAGGCCAGCTGTTGTGTCTGTGGCACCCACTGGGGCTCTAATGTCCTTAATCCATGAAGTAAAGGGGAACATCCGCTATTTCAGTGTGGGTGCCTGGGTTTGGGTGGGGACAGGTGAGGGTGGCTTCCATCTAAAGGCAGCTACAGTAATGTGTGTTCTCCCCGAACAAACAGCTGCTGAGCACATCTGCAGCAGCCTGTGGCTGAAGGCCACGGAGCGGGTTGCTATGGAGGGTTAGCCCGCTCCTGACGCCACCTGTCCGCTGTACTACCGGGCCTCCTCGCCGTCTCTCCGGCGATCACTCACACACACAAGCAGAGGAGAAGTGGGGGGGTGGAAAAAAGAACAAAACAAAACAACAAGATCGCCCTACGCCAGGAGAGCCGCTGTCATGTCAGCTAACGATAGCAGCGGCTAATATCTGTCGGCTAACAGTTGTGCTGTCCGATCGCAGTACCTCGAACATCAGGCCGAGGAGGATAACCATGGCCAAACATGACACCATATCGGCGTGGTTCTGGATCACAAACTCGTGGCTCAGCACCGGCGGGCTCTTGTTCTTTTTGCGGAAACCCATGGCTCATCGACACGGCTCTCCGCCACCACCACCACCACCCTGCGCTGGCTCCGGGCCGGGTCGGCGCTAGCCTCGTTGGGCCTGGGCGTCTCAGCCGACGGGTTCTCCTCTGAGCTCCTCGCTCCACGGCGGTTCCGTAAACACAGTCAACCCGCTGCTCGTGTGCTCAAAAACAGTCATGAAGGTTCATCGGTGCACCCCAACCAGAGGAACACCCATTTTCCCAGCCCGGGGAAGTCAGATGACCGACCCTCCCACTCTGAAGCCCCATTCATGAACCGCCCCGCGTCCCTGACGTAGGCAGGAGAGCCCGGGACCGCGGTGCCTTCAGGAACACACGGAAATATCCCCGTTAACGCTTAAAGAATCAGGCCTCCACTTCTGGGATTAATTTAATTCATTCATCTACTTTTCCCTCACCATTACAACTCGTGCCGTACTGTATAAAAAATAATAATAATAAATATCACCGAGCAGCCTCCCAAAAAATGCTTTATTTGGAAATATCTACGAAAAAACGACCGCATATCACAACAATCTACGTTAGCTGGCCCCTCGTGTTTGAGTGGATGCAGGTAAGCTAATTAAATCATTAACCATCTACTACATTTACTACAATTAAAATGACATTTTTCATTTTTAGGCACCTCCTGCTTAAATTGTCCACCTTTGAGGTTGTTTATTGGGAGCGTGTAAGCTTTGGGTGGACAGGCCCACTGAATTTGATATTAAAGTAAGCTATAGCTTCCTATTCTTGTACAAGAAGTCATTTTAATCTAGACAAGGTCCTGATCTACACAGCTCAGTTTATGATAGTCCAATATTAGCAAATAAAGTTTTCTAACTCTTTCTAGTAGGTCTGAGGTAGACATAATGTCACAAACACATACAGTATGTGTACTTTTTCGGCGCATTTCAGGAGCGAAGAGAAGCGATGGGGGGAATTAAATAAAGGTATGTAAAATTATAAATTTGCTATTAATTTAAATGATAAAAAACATAATTGGGTAAAACATTCTGGGAGTTTTTCCTGGTGGTTCTCTGTGTGACCAGTAGGGGGAGTTGCTGACTTGCCCAGTGTATAAACCCTTGTTAGCTTCCTTAGCCATAGTCCCTGTTGGTTACAAGCTAACTAAAAGAAAAGCTCCTTCTAGTTTCACAAGTTGATTCATATTTGTAGCATAGAACTTAAAATCTGTTTATAATAGATGTGTGTCTAATCAGTTATCAGTATAATTGCTGGGTCATTTTTATTTAAATCATTAGGGGACGCCAAAACTACATTTTTGCTTAGTTCCTTAGTTAAAGTCTAAATAAAGCACTTTGTGCCTGCAGCTATAATTTCTCTGGTTGACAGAGTGCTACCAGCGCCCGGCTAGCTCAGTCGGTAGAGCATGAGACTCTTAATCTCAGGGTCGTGGGTTCGAGCCCCACGTTGGGCGGTTCAGCTTTTTTTTTTCTATGCCTGTGCGTGATAGACACTGTATTCTGCACAATGCAATGCTAAATAATTCAGGATAAAACATAAAAATACAATTTTTACCTTCTATAGAAAAAAAGCGCAACAATGACATGCCTTACTCATGGTTTTAGCCCCCGCTGTATGTGTATGAGTGATTCTGAATCTTCTAAAATGTATTTTTAGACATTTTTCCAAACATCCACTTGTACATTTGATTTTATTTTACATAATTTGACCCACCCATGTTGAATTAAAATCTGGAGCAAGGATTTTTCCCCCCGCCTTCCTCTATTCTTCTCAATTCAGCTGGAATTGTCAAAATACGTGACGGGCTCCAGCCTCTGTTTTCACTGGTAACAGCCAACAAGGAGGGAGGAGTTTAAACAAAGGCCCTCTGAGCACTGAAAAAAACGAAGGCTTGTGAGAGGAGCCATGGTGTCCTGCTCTTCACGCTCCACATGCTGCCATTTCTACTGCCTGAGCCTTCGAATAAGACATCCAGCAACTGAATCCAGCAGGGAGAGCTCACAACAGTGTCAAAGGTGGTTTGTATGTGGGAAATACGCTCATCGATCGTGTCTTTTTTTGCGATTTTAGGCCTTGCTCTGTGCTTATTTTTCCTCTCCTGTCTCTGACACTCGCAGTGCTGCCCCTGCCTGCACTGAACAAAGATAATTACTCAGGAAACATTTGGGCCAATCAGATGCAGCCTTGTATCCTGCCTGCGAGGGGAGCGACCAGTCAGGATCCGGCTAACATTACCGGGGCCTGATCGCCTTGCCTGAAGAGCAGAGCCTTCCCCGGCTGAGGTCTGAGAGTGTCCTCCATGTTTTATAAGTGTTGACATAACAGTGTGTCAGGCAGCCATGCATCCACAGAGGTAAGCTCTGTCTTTTTTATCTCAACTCTCTGATAACAACATGGCTTCCCTCTTGTCGTTGTGGTGACTGTTGGTTTCTCATGATAAATGTGCACACCTTAAAATCAGTTTAGTGTGCTAAAGGAGGAGGAGGAGGAGGAGCTGGATTGGAGGCCTTACCAGGCCTCTGTGCTCCACAGCGCCGAGGGTGGGGGGTTGGGTAACGACTCTCACCCTTGCTCTCTCTCTCTGTCTCAGGGTCACATGGGTGCCCCAGACAACCAGGCTGCAATACAGGACGCAGAGTGGACCATGGCAAATCCTTTCCCCTTTTTATAATGCTAAAGACACCTGGATCCCACAAATGGCACCCACACTGGCTGTTGTGGCACTCTTATGTTGTAGCCTGGCAGAGAAATAATGGGGGATGGGCAGTGGAGGAAGAGCCGGGGGTGGGTATTATGTACCCTTTGTAAGTGGATTGGGTTGGCTGTTTTCTCGTCTGTCATGCCATGTTGAGTCGGATACGGCGAGCGTGGTTGTTGGGAGACTATGTCCTACTGGAAATAAATGGCTGACTTATATTTATACAAGCGGAACAGACGACTTCAAGCGGTGTGTTTTGGAATACGCATAAAAGCGTGTTGGGATTGGGGTTTTTGCAGTCCACATTGAGTCCACATGAACACCAACGGCGTCTGTTGACCGCCGCGGGTGCTCCACAGGCGCTGTTGTGTAACAGCTTCCTTCCCTCTCAGTGGCCATTTTAGAGGAATCTTTCTGCTTCAGGTCTCCTCGTCAGAGAAAGGACCAGGCCGCTCGAATCCCTCCAAAGCATGGCTCTTTTTTCTAATTTTATTCAGTCATTACCGGTTTAACCCCTCAAACAAAGCTGTGCTGAAAATACAGCGCAGGGGGCAGCTTTTCTGTCAGTGTTCTGAGCTAAAAATCTGCTTTTTTTCCTCTTTCGTAGCCTGTGTCTTCTGTGTAGTAACAAGGTCGCCCTCAGCTTTGTGGTTTAGCTTAAACTCCACGGAATAGTTACGGCTGTGTGAGAGGCGTCACGTCACCTGGGCCTCCTTTAAAAGGCAAACTAAAAACCCAGTTGGAATCGCAGAAACATGGTTGTGGTGCTAATCCAACCGCCCTAAAGGCCCTCTTAAAAATCTGCTCGTTTATGCCGTCACGTTCGGGTAAAGTCAGTCAAATATGAGTGAATGTAAAGTGTCTCATGCAGGGGGAAATCTCTGCATTGCAGCAAAAAAAAAATGCTTTTCGAGAGGAAGACGGGCGCCTGCACACACTGATCCGTGCGGCACAGCCAGGCCCACCAATAGCGCGCCGCTCCGTTGGCCCTCCAGCCAATAGCAGCGGCTGTTGAGGTTAAAGATTGACAGTCAGAGGGAGAGCAGCAAGGAGAGCAAGGGCCTTCTGGAAAATTCCACAGCCATTTTTGATTCAACATTTACAGCCTGATATAAAATCCAGGTCAAACCTTTGTTTCTACAGGATATTCTGTGCGTCTGATCATTAGGGGCATTGTTTAGGATTGTATACATGTTTATGTTAAAATAGCTGCTTTCTTAAATATAGGTGAGGAGCTTGTGCCTTCTGATTTAACATTGTTTTTTGTGTTACAGCTAAATGAAAAGCCTTGGGAATGCATTTCGATGCCTGCATGCGGTTTTAGTCAGGGCAAACCTGAATGTTTTGTCATTTTACAACGTGTAATAGTCTCTGGAGCGTTGCTTTGGATTGGACGGATTCCAGATTCAGTGGTGGATCCACAGAAAAGAGCAGAGCGTGTGTAAAGGACGCAGTTCCTAAGACCACTCCTGTTTCCCGACATGTTTGGTCGTCTGGTGTGTCAAAACCACATGCTCTTTGCAGCTCCAGTGGAAGTGATTTCCAGGATCTGAGGGCAGATCCACAGTGTGGGTGCTCCTATTACTCACCCTGAATTGTAATTGTTTTATGACAGCAGTGTTCACGGCGGCAGACGTGCCTCTGCCGTGCGTCTGTACGTCCGTCCTGGCCTGGCTGCGGTTCTTCCAAAACGCTGGATTGTAATCTCCACGGATCTCTCTGGTCCTCCTGCGTGGATGTGCCAGCGCTCGAGTCTGAGCCTCGGTGTGGGGGATGGGGGAGAGGGGGGAGGGGAGCAAGCCGTGGCCTCCATTTTCTGTGAGGAGAGAACCCGGCTTGTCTCTCACAGGAGTGGAAAGGCATTGAGTCACTGCTGTTTCCTTTTTGTCCGTCAGGTACTGGGAATACTAGTCAGTGTTTTCTGGAACTCTTGTCTTTTTCCGGATCTGAACATCCACAAACCTGCTGCGGATTTATTCGTCTCAACCCTCTCTTGTGTGAAAGAGCAGAGGTGATCTGAGAAATCACCTTGGACCAGATGACATTTTTACCTCTGCTCGTCCTGCTCTCGTTGCTAGTTGTGTCGGGTATCAGGCGCGTGTGTGTTACACTCTTGTGCTGCTGTCTTGTGTAGCTCTCACTGCCGATGGCCGCCGTCTCTCTGCAGGGTCTGGGCTACACGTAGCGACTTGGCTAGCGTTTCATGTTCATGTGGGCCTCGTTTGTTCTCTCATGTCCGGATACTAGGAAGGCCCCAGAGGACTGTGTGTGTGATGTGTGTGTGTGTGTGTGTGTGTGTGTGATGTGTGTGTGTGTGTGTGTGTGTGTGTGTGTGTGTGTGTGTGTGTGTGTGAGGGACGGAGGGAGAGAAAGAGAGATTGTTGGCAGTCACATGCCACATTTCTTAAGATTTTTTGCTAAAGCACTTTGCCATTTTTAAACTTAAGGAGACTTTTCAAGCATTGCTTTTTAAAGGTTCTAAAGCTGTTGGTGCCTGTTAGCAAACAGGAAAGAACAACTAGCTGCTCTGGCCTTGGTGATTGTCTTGTTTGTGCAGTAATATCTAGTATTTTTCTTTGGTGTAGTTACAAACTTCATTGCCGCTGTAAATATTTACGTGTTCTATCTGTGTCTTTTGGTCCTTTGTTCATTCTGTGGTGTAAAAACTTGTGTCGCCGACGTGACTTTTGATCAGCTTTTCCTGGAATGTCCCCCTGAAGCTGGAGGAGGGGTAGAAGAACGTTCCTGCGCTTTTCAGACGGGGCAAAAATAAGAAGCTTATCCCACAAATGCGGTTGACCTTTGAGTTGCAGCCTGAAGACCAAACCAGAGCTTCGGCCAGTGGCTAGCAACTGGTCAAGTGTGTGACCCGTCAGGGTTCCGGCCAGGGGTTTTCTTCTCGGGGATCATGAATAAAGGCGACATCCTTGGAACGAGGCCCTCTGTTGCTCTGACAAAAGAGGAGCTAAACACTGAAAGACCTCTTTAAATCACGAGATTTGCTTTTATTCATTCCTTTTTGCTCTCTGGATATAACAGGAAGGCTGGACAAAAGTGTTTGTGAATCAGGCTTTTCTCATCTTCTGTGTGTGACTGTGTGTGTGTATTAGAAATACCAAATTAAACGGAGTAATTTCCCTATTATACTGATTTTAAAATGCATATATAAAAACGCTCCGTGAAGTCTGTAATTTCACAAGCATAGATGTGAACAGATCACAAACAGGAAGTTAAAAGAGTCAAATGTTTTGTTCAACTGCCGACTGTCTTTAAAAATGAGGCTCGGAATCCTCAGAGGTTACCTTGTTGTCAGCCAAGAGGCTTAAATGATCGCTATCACGGCTGATCACCATGAGAAACCCCCCCACCCACCAAGCTGTGTGGACCACTCCCTCCCCATACCATAACGCTTTACGTTAGCAACGACGGGGAACTACCGGCTCATGCTGGAGTCTCGCGGGCCACCAGAGGTGCCCGTACTGTCAGCAAAACGGCCGCTGCGCTTAAGCGGAAATCCAAGGAGATGAGCGTTGCCGTGGTGATCCTATTTTCTAGAGCTAAGCTCATACTCTGAGTAATTTGTCACCGATGACTTGCAAATCACTCGAACTTCACGCCACAATGTCAGACGCGGTAAAAAACGCATGTAAACAGTATCAGTGGAAACCTGTGGAGTCCCTACTGGCAGGTCCTGTGGGACACCGGTGCCTTAGGTGGTGTTCCAGTTGTTTACTGCTAGACCCATGTGGGCTCTGAACACCCTCCATGACTTTGCCTCTCTTTCTGTGTGCTCCTGCTCGGGCGCGCTGCAGTCTGGCTGAGGACGAGGTGAAGACGGAGGCTGATGTGGTAGAGGCGATGGATGCGTCCGTACGATCCAAAGGTAAGCCTCAAAGGCCGGGAACGTCTGCAAGTGGAGGTCAGTTCCTGTGAGGTTTGTGGACCGTTGTGCCTGGCTGCTTGCCTGGTTAGATTTTCTGTTTAGGTTGACACGGTGCTCACAGAATGCTGCCATTTATCGGCAATAACTAAACTTTGGACTGAATCCTGTTACTCATGGTGCTTTATCCTACATTTGGCTGGTCTTGTTTGCGTTTGTTATGTCCAGTTGTTGTAATAAAGTGACCGTGTGCTTCTAGTCCCTGATCCATCTGGGTCAGCAGACCGTCCACTGGTGCCACAGAAGAGGAAGGTGTCCAGTCCCACTCATTCCTCCAACGGACACTCTCCGACAGACACGTCTCCAAGCCCCCTGAAGAAGAAGAAGAAGCCAGGGGTGGTTAATTCTAACAGCAAGGACCAGGTAGGGGAGGAGATCTCTCCTGCTGATGATGGTGGACGTGCGTTGATGTGATCGGAGTTCTGTCTTTCTCAGTCAAATTGCAGTTACCGTAATGCTATGTAGACACTTTGCATGGTCACATTCACTTACCTCGGAGAATACCTCCATTATATTTTGTCTTATCACTGGGTTGTCTGATTCCCGGTGGCCCGTTTGAGCGTGTAAAGATACAAATAATTCAAGCAGTATGTTTTGGAGGGACGTCCTTGAATGTCTTGATAGAACGCTAAAATGAACATCTTGCTACTGATTTGGAATGAGCTTGAGCTGTTTACGTTTACCTGGCAGGGAAACACTATTTCCATCTGTGAAAGCAGATGCAGCAATTTCTCCTGACCTGTCAGTCAGTATCGGGCGGCTTTTGTGTATTATGTTTGCTCTCGGGTACTTCCTGGAAGCACACGCCCTAAAACCTTTTAGGTTAGCTTGTTGCAGCTAGTCTGAATTTATTTGACTAAAGTTAAAAAAATGGCTAATGTTTCATTCATTGATGAATTTTCTAAATTTAATTTGTTGTTTATTCTATTTGCTCTGTGCCGCTTACCCTGCTTATCCCTCCTTACCGTTGCCTTGTTCCTGTTGTTTCTGTTGTACTGCACCTTTTTTTGTGTTCTTGCGTGTTTTTTGAAACCTGCCCCCTTGTTTCTCTTGCCTGCATTTCAGTCAGAGCTAAGACATGGTCCCTTTTACTATATGAAGCAGCCAGCACTCACCACAGACCCTGTTGATGTTGTACCGCAGGATGGAAGGAATGACTTCTACTGCTGGCTGTGCCACCGCGAGGGTCAGGTGCTCTGCTGTGAGCTCTGCCCCAGGGTGTACCACGCCAAGTGCCTCAAACTACCAGCTGAGCCCGAGGGCGACTGGTTCTGTCCAGAGTGTGAGGTATCTCTCGGAAGATGCGTGCGTGTATTGCGTGGAATACACGTACTTGGGCCGAGCTGCAGTCTTTAACGTCGAGAAAAATCTCAGCTGTAAACGTCCCAGTGGCAATTTTGGTAAAAAGGACGTAGGGCCACTGAGAGCATCGCAGGTTTGCAGTTTTCCGCCTCGCGAACAGAGATGAATATGAGCGAGACCAGAGTGGGAGTTTGATACCTGATTCTCAGAGGTTACCGACTGCAGCTCACATGACCCGCGTGACCACGAAGGGGTTTCAAAATACGTGTCCCTGAGACATTTAGCAGCGTGACACCCAAGGTGCGCTGACTACAAGTCTGATATATTAAAAAGTTTTAAAATAAATGGAAAAATATTAGAATAGAACTGATCTACCTGTATGTTTTAATAGAAGTAGTTTTAAGCAGCCTAAACAAGAAAAGATGGTTCAGCTGTTTTGTGACTGGTTCCTTTATTTGTTTACTGATGTCATTTTTATCTTGTTGCAGAAAATAACAGTTGCTGAATGCATTGAAACCCAGAGTAAAGCAATGACAATGTTGACAATAGATCAACTGTCCTATTTGCTCAAATTCGCACTTCAGAAGATTAAACAGCCTGGGGTAAGAGCCGTCACTACATGGCATTCCGGTTGAGTAGGTCTTAATCTAAAGTGTTTCCAATTACACAGCAAAGTTCAGAACAAGGAGTAGGATGCATTTAGCCTTATCCACCTTTCTTTCTTTCTTTTGTGGAGCAGACTGAACCCTTTCAGAAACCAGTGTCTCTGGAGCAGCATCCAGATTATGCAGAATACATTTTCCACCCTATGGACCTGTGCACGTTAGAGAAGGTAACATTCTATGTCCAAAATGACCTCCTAAACTTAAACCCCTGACAAATACTACTGAAGCAGCCAGGAGTAATGAAGAAAATGCACCATTAAAAACAGCCAAATCACAGAAGATTCAGTGATGTTCACCATACTTGATATGGCTTTTTGGAGTATTTGTTATTGATAATGATATTATATCTTTTTATAGAACATCAAAAAGAAAATGTTTGGCTGCACCGAAGCATTTCTCGCTGATATGAAATGGATCTTGCACAACTGCATCATCTACAACGGAGGTAGGCTTATCAGCATCCCCCAGAGCTGCAAGTTTATTGGGCAAACATTAACACTTTGACTTTGTGCAGGTAATCACAAATTAACGGCAACCGCCAAAGTCATCGTCAAGATCTGTGAGCATGAGGTAAAAAAAAGTCTTTCAATATAAAAGCAACGATTTCAAAGCTATGTTTGAATGCCACGATTAAATAAATTCTCTTGTTGTTCTAGATGAATGAGATCGAAGTGTGTCCAGAATGTTACCTGTCTTCATGCCAAAAAAGGGAAAACTGGTTTTGTGAGCCATGTGTAGGTCTTCACGCTCTTTTTCGCCAGTCTTCAAATTGTATCTATGAGGCGACTAATTGTCTGTTTTCCTTGATAGAGTCAACCCCATCCTTTGGTCTGGGCCAAGTTAAAGGGATTTCCTTTCTGGCCAGCAAAAGCACTTCGAGAAAAAGACGGACAGGTAGACGCACGCTTCTTTGGGCAACACGACAGGTGAGATTAGCTTGAAAAGTAACTTAGTCTGTTTTAACTGAGCTGCAGCTTTCTCACATAATTGCCCCTTTTGTGCAGAGCCTGGGTGCCCATCAACAACTGCTACCTCATGTCCAAAGAAATCCCGTTCTCTGTAAAGAAAACAAAGAGCATTTTTAACAGTGCCATGCAAGAAATGGAAATTTACGTGGAAAACATTCGCAAGAAGTTCGGGGTCTTCAACTACGCACCTTTCCGCACTCCGTACACACCCAACAACCAGCTACAGATGCTCCTGGACCCGTCCAACCCCGGCGCTGGAGCGGTGAAGACGGAGAAAGCCGACAAACTTCGCTTCAACTTTGACATTACGGCATCTCCCAAGATGGTCCTCAGCAAAACGTCCACGCCCAGCATGAGCCGCAGGGTCTCCACGACCGACGTGCCGCGCTCTCCCATGAGCACCACCTCCTCGGTTCACACTGGGTCCGATGGGGAGGACATGGAAAAGACCACTAGAAATCCTTCTTTCCACTACAGCACTGGAGAAGAATCAATGGACTGTACGGGTAATTAATATTAGTTTCCAGGATCTCTGGGCTAAAGGCAGATTTGAAACCATCTGGGTGCTGAATTACTGAATCAGGTAAACCTAAAAATAACTCATATTTTTACTATAACTATAGCCTCTCCTGTATCGGGGAAGATGGGTCCTGCAGGCAGTGTGACTGCCAGCCCAAAGGCCTTTAACCCTGGACTGGTGCCCAAGCAGGAGCGGAATACAGGGACGGGCAGCATCCTTAATCTCAACCTGGGTCAGCAGCAGCAGCAACGCAGACTTGCTCATAATAATCACCTCATTGTCGTCACGCTCATGGCGTCGTGTCGGCTCTTTTCAGATCGGGTGAAGGCCGAGATGGATCTGAAGGAGCTGAGCGAGACTGTGCAACAGCAACAACAGCAGCAAAGCCAGCAGTCGGGAGGCCCAGTGTCCCACACCACCCCAAAGAGACCCATCAGGAGCTTGGACAAGACGATCGAGAGCTGCAAGGCTCAGCTTGGTCGGTCCTTCGCTTGTTTGGTTCTCAAAGAAAATAACCAGCAGTGTGCAAAAAGACAAATGTGCAATAAAGAATATGTTTGTTTTCACAGGAATAGATGAAATATCTGAAGACGTGTATAAAGGGGTGGACCACAGTGACTCGGAGGACTCGGAGAAGTCGGACTCCAGTGACAGCGAGTACCTGAGTGATGAAGAACACAAACCAAAGAGCTCCAACCTGGACGACAAAGACAAGGCAGAGAAAAAATGGCCCAAAGCAAGCGCAGACGGAGATACGAAGGACGGCGTTGCGGGGAAAGCAGCTCCTGAAACTGCACCAAAAGACAAGCAGGCTCGTAATGGCCCAGAGAGGGACTTGCAGGACAAGCCCGCGATGCCCCAGACTCAGCCCGCCACCGAAAAACCCAAAGCCCCCGAGGAGGGCAGAGCAGCTGCAGCCAAATCAGCGGCTGAGCAGGACTCCGACTCTGAGCGGGAGCTGGTGATCGACCTGGGGGATGAACAAGGAGGCCCGGATTCCAAGAAGGCTAGAAGAGATGCTGGAGCTTCTACGGCCAAACCATCCAAAGAGTCCAGTGTTGCCAAGGTGGAAGGTGAGCCCTGCCATGCTTGGTAGCCATGTTTCACACCGTTGTTGGGTCCTCCTATTCACTTTTTCACTCCGTCTAACACAAAATAGTATAAATAAATTTACATTTCAGAATGATATTTTGGTATTTATGTGAAATTTACCACAGAGAGCAATGGTTCTTTTAATTTTTTAAAGGTAAAGTGCCATCATCTGCTGCAGCAACCACGCCATCACGGGACGCCGCTCTGAACCAGAAAGACCCCGCTGTTGCAGCAGTCCTAAACTCTGCAGCTTCCAGTCAAACCAGTGCTAGCCCAGCCGCCAGTGTGTCCAGCAGTACCCCGACTCCTGCTTCCGCCTCAGTCTCTGCAGCAGCCCCAGCCCCCCTGAAGAAACAGCGCCCCCTCTTGCCGAAGGAGACGGCTCAAGCGGTGCAGCAGGCCGTAGTCTGGAACCCAAGCAAGTTTCAAACCTCCTCGCAGAAATGGCACATGCAGAAGGTTCAAAGGCAGCAAGGTGAGCAGTCAGCGGCGCAGACGCAGAGTCCGGGGCAGACGCGCAGTCCGCAGCACCCGCAGTCGCAACAGCAGCAGAACACCTCCGTCCTCCTCCTCCTCCTCCTCATCGAGCACCCGCTACCAGACCAGACAAGCAGTCAAGGGTACATACACAAACATCAGCCTCAGACTCGGGGAAATGTGAATCGAAATGTTAATCGCATGTGCTGACTTCGTCTGCATCTGCAGTGCAACAGAAAGATGTGCCTCAGAATGCTTCATCAACTGCAGGCCAGGCCTCATCATCCTCTCCTTTAATGACAGGAGACGTGCAGATCCCCACAGTGTCAGCAGACGTGGCTGCAGATATAGCCAAGTACACAAACAAGGTGGGTTACGCGCTTCCCTCACTCTGCTCCCTGCGCCCCTGACAGGATGTTTAAAATCTCCACCCAACACGCATTCTTCTGTGCAGATCATGGAGACGATCAAAGGGACAATGACGGAAATCTACAGCGACCTTTCCAAGAGCACAACAGGAAACACCATTGCAGAGGTAATCTGGGGAGTGTGTGCCAGCGCAGGTCACCGTTTCATGCTGAATTGTTGACTCCATCGTTATCGATGCCACAGATTCGGCGGTTGCGGATAGAGATCGAGAAGCTTCAGTGGCTGCATCAGCAGGAGTTGTCTGAGATGAAGCACAATCTTGGTAGGTTTACCCAGAGCCCAATCCAGAAACCAACATCCAACAGTGGACCCAATAAACAAGGGGTTTATTCAAACGCAGAGCTCACAATGGCGGAGATGAGGCAGAGCCTGGAGCAGGAACGAGAGCGGTTGGTGGCCGAGGTGAAGAAGCAGATGGAGGCGGAGAAGCAACAAGCTGTGGACGAGACCAAAAAGAAGCAGTGGTGCGCCAACTGCAGGAAAGAGGCCATCTTCTACTGCTGCTGGAACACCAGTTACTGCGATTACCCCTGCCAGCAAGCCCACTGGCCAGAGCACATGAAGTCCTGCACACAGTCCGGTAACAGAGACACTCACGGCTGCACCAAACTGTAGATTCAACTGTTCAACAGCTGCAGCTTCCATTTTCTTATTTTCGGCTTTGCTTTTCTGACAGCCACAGCTTCACAGCAGGAGACAGAAACGGAGCCCAACTCGGACCCTTCGGTCAAACCATCGGGCCACTCTCCCGGCACACAGCCCCCAGCGGCAGGGTCCATAACAGACAAAAGCAACTCTCCCTCGTACACGGAAAAAAGCAAAGACAGCGCTGGAGTTACTGTGACCTAACTGCTACACTACAAATACTCTTAAAAGACTTTGGTTTGGCCCCTCAAACGTGAGCGGCGAGACCCTGCCTTTGTGCGACAAATCACTTTTGGGTTCTCACTCCTTATATCTACTTTGTGTACTTTTTTTTTTTTTTTGGTCATGGCTTCCACAGGTCTGTGTTCGGTTGGTGTCACCATGTGAAAGTAGTGTTGAGAAATAAAATGTGACTGTATCTTTTCATGATGTGGTTTTGTTTTTAAATGTTTTTTTCACACTTGAGGAAGATTGTATCTAGTCTTGGAAGTTTGCGATGTTGTCTTTCAATGCTGCTTTAAGGTAAGGTCTTTATGTTGTAGGTTCTTTTCCACATTATGAGACATAAATCTATGAAACCATAGGCAGTTGATATTTTTAACCTGTTTTTTTTTTCTTTTCCCTGAGTTATGCAAGTTTATTCTTTTAGTCAACATCAACTTTATCAACTGAGGTCCTTTGCAAGTTAAAACATGTTTTTGGCATTTTGGCTCATAACAATTTTGTATTGTGGTTCTTCATTGTATAAACCTACACAAAATATGATTTATTAGAAAAAAAAAAAAGCGTAAAAATGTATAAATATTTTGTAAGAAAATGCCTGAACGATATTTATAGTGTTATGTTTTATAGTATGTTTAATGAAATCACATTTCTATGTGTCTAAACAAAGTTATTTGACAATAAATCACTTAAAATGAATGTCAGCTCTCATCGAACACTCTGTTACCCAAAGCTGGTGTAAAATCACGATCGGGATCTGTCTACGAACTGGTTTGTTGACTAGAAACTGCATTACTGCCTGGATATTTCCTGTGAGCATGTATGTTATGAGCTTGTTTTTCGTTCGTGTTTACAAATGTACATAAAATAAATGGAGAAAAAAAAGTTTCTTGATTTGGTATAGCGAGTCTATGATTATCACAGTCAACTTGAAGGTTATGTGCCAGTCGAAAATTTTCGGAAATAATAATAGGCCGTACTACATTACCCACAATTCAACCTTTTTCCGATAATCTCTCCGACTTCTCGCGAGAGTGTCCATTAGCCGTCTAGAGAAAATGGAGGATCTTGTAAGCTAGCCGACCCACTCGTATAATATCTGGAAACTAAACATTTGTATGAAAGGTATGCTTTCGGTTTTAGCCGCGTTGTTCATTGCACACAAGTACTAAAAATATCTGGTCACTTGCGTCACCGTAGGTGATTTACTGCGCAACAATTTGCATTTGTTTCGTGTAGTAAGTAGCTTAGCTGCTAGCTGCGCAGAACAATGTCGGCCTGCATTAACGGTTGTATATTTGTATTTTCTTCTTTGCACATTATTGACATTTGCAGGTTTGATTAAAAAACAAATAGGGAAACGGCACAAAATAAATACGCATAAATTGAAACGCAGTGGCAGTGACTTGTAAGCAATATGGGATTGTATCTCTTTAGTGATTATTGTTAAACCGGTATTAAACCGGTTTATGGTGAACCCTACCGTCCTGTTCCCAGACCACAAGATTCACATTCCCGTATCCTTGAAATTTATTGCTGTGGGAACTATTGATTAAAAAAACCCTCCAACAAATATTTATAATAGAGCTAATGTAAAAGTACTACTCTTGTTGTTTCATTTAATTTTGGTTTTCTGTGTGTTTTTTTTAAAAAAAATATTTCCATCCAGTGTCGTGCAGACTTTTATTTGAATCCTTGTTTATAATTGAAGTTACATTCATAACCAATATAAAGCTCTTGTTCTACCCAAATATCTTCTTTTTTATTTACAGTCTTATGTATTAATGTCAATATGGATCCAGTGGAAAATTACTCAGGTAAACCCGAAACTTTAACCATTGTATTGCATAAAAGGCAGACTGCCACAAACTGGAAAAATAAATAATGATAATCCGGTATATTCCTTCTTTTAGAGGAACTGCAGAATCAATCAGAAGAGGTGCAGTTGTCCAGTAGGCCATCCCTCTCTCATGTGAAGAAGTCTTGGGGCTTCCGGAGAACCACCATTGCCAGAAGGGAGTTCTTGGAAGAAGTTGGGGAGCTAGCCCACAGCCCCCCACCTGTCCGCAAGACTAGAAGTCGCCGAAGCAACCAGACGCCCCTGACTACTCTAGAAACACAAGAAAGCCTGAGGGATACTCCCACTACCAGAAGTGTTTTAGATGAGCTTGAATGGTCGGCCCCGTCCTCGCCTGTGGCAGAAGACAACAAACCAGGCACAGAAACGTATGCAGGTGGTAGTTTGGACCCCATCTTATGGCAAGATTGTGGCTCTGCCTTTCACACTGCTTTCTCACTGCTTGGTGGGGGTGAAAGCTTTCAAGTTGAAATGCCAGATGCTCTTGCCGTCCCTGATCCTGTGGAGGCCACTGACTCCATAGAGCCTTATGATTCATGCACCACAGAGGAACCATCAGTGCCCAATGATGAGAGTTTTCCTGATGACATTCATGAGGGCGAAACACTTGTCAGAGACATTGATGAGACGTTAACGCAGAAAGGTGTCCAGGAACTGAAATACACAACAAGAGCAGTCAGAGGCAGAAAAGAAAGGGCCAGACCGTGTGCTGTCGACGAATCTGCAAAGCCCAATAATGACGACTCCCCTGATGGTGAGATGCTTCTCCGAGAGATGGAGGAGACGCTGACCCGGAAATGTGCCCAGGAACAGAGAGGCACCACAACCAGAGGAGTGAGAGGCGGAAAAGGGAGGGGCAGATTATGTGAATCTGCAATGCTCAGTACTGAGGACTCTGCTGATGGCCGTACACATGCTGTCTTAGGTGCTGTGGGAGCGCACTCTGATGTGGTTTTGATTTCCCCACAAGAAGGAGGACACAGTGTTGGTCAAATGCTTTTGAGAGGGACTAGGAAGATGCTAACACGCAAAAGTAGGCAGGAACAGAGAGCCACAAAAGTCAGAAGAGTTACAGGTGGAAAGGGCAACAGCACGCCATGCGCAACAGGTGAATCCGCAATGCCCATTAACGAGGACGCTCCTGATGACCTTGCACATTCTGTTTTAGGTGGTGTGAAATTGGACTCTGATGTCGTTTTGATTTCCCCACAAGAAGAAGCAGACAGTGATGAAGAGATGACTCTGATCCAGATCGGGAAGCTGCCCGCACCCGGAGTCGGCCAGGAGCAGAGAGACACGACAGTAAGAGGCGGGAAAGGAAAGGGCAGGAAAAAAGGAAGGGGACGAGGTCGCAAGAAGGCTAAAGGCAGGGGCAAAGGCAGGGGCAAGGCTGGAGGCCTCCAGTTTAAAGCCGTGGATGAAGAGGTTTTGATCGTTAATCCAACCGAAGAGGAGCAAGAGGTGGAAAAGATGAACGTTCCTGACAGCCCCATAGAAATATCAACATCGCCCGCTCAGTCTGTCAGCAGCCTGAGCCCTCAGCGATCGAGCTCAGACTGTATATTTGTTGAATCTGATGTCGACCAGGATCAGTTCGAGGATGCCCCAGAACAGAAAAACAAGGAGGGCAATAGCGATGAAGGGCCCCCGCCCGGATTGGAGCCTGAGGATCATGACCCTGATGCTCTAATCTGCATCTGTCGTCAAAAGCGCAGTGACAGGTACACACTTATTTCTGAACAAGCTCCGGGGGTTCGGAACGTTGAATGCCTCAAATATGGGCTGTTTTTACGTCCTGACAGCTGTGCTGCCTCCACTGTTTTCAGGTTCCTGGTCCGCTGCGTTGGCTGCCAGCAGTGGTTCCACGGTAACTGCGTTGGTATCAGCGAGGCGGGTAGCGGTACGGCTTATGTTTGCTCCGCATGCGTTCTAAAGAACCAGAGCGAACACCAACCTGACCGCCGCCCTCAGCTGGAGGACGAGTGCAGCCTTCGCCGGGATGAAGACAAGGAAGAGGAGAGTGAGCCGCAGGCTGCCGAGGTTAGAACAGCTTTTGGATCCTACGGTGGCTGGTCTCATCATGCGCATTTTACCATCAGTGCCAAAGTGTGATTAACTTTCAGTTTTAGTGTTTTTGTTCCAAGGCCTTTACTTTGTGGTCTAAGATGAGTTTGGTTTTAGGATCCTGAAATGGTGGCAGAGGAGAAAGAGAGGACAGAAGCCCCTGGGATAAACCTGGAGCCTGAACCTCAAGCAAAGCTGAAAAAGGAGGGGATTCTTCCTCTATGCATTGGGCCGGGTTGTCCCAGAGAAGCCCTGCCAGACTCGGTTTACTGTGGCACTGACTGCATCCTTCAGCACGCAGCTGCCACCATGAAGACTTTTTCTGTCCCAAAGGAGTCCAAAACCGGAGGAGGTATACAGAAGAAACCCGCAGCTACCACAGCCTCTGCAAAGGTCGGTCCTCCCAATTATTTCTGCGTCTTCATATTATTGCCTTAATTTTTCACTTCTTATCGTGATGTGTTTTCATTCTTAATGCCTCTAGGACAGAATGTTTAACATTCCTTTTTTAAATTCTGTTGGAAACTCTTGTTTATTGTACGTTAGGAATGAGATATACTTGTTATATTTAAACTGATGAGTTAGGTAATGGACAAATTCATTGTCCTCAGCTCATCTAGCTATTCCACGATTTAAAAAACTGTCATACTTACCATCACTTTTAATCACAGGATCAGAGGTCAAGTGGAACGTCCAAGAACTTTGGTGCAAAAGCTGAGGATGAAGAAAAGAAAAAGGATGATGGTGGAGGGCAGGAGGAGGCTGGCCCTCCCTCACCCTGTGTCCCAGCTCCCACAGAGGTTCAGGCAACTTCTCTGCCGTCATCAAAGCTTGACACAGCGCGTACGTATCCATTGCTACTCATACACTTTCAGGTCACACCTTAATTTACACATCCTGCACAAAAAGGGCTCTGCCAAAATCACTGATTTTCCATCGCGTAAACACACAAGCGCACACACACTACAGATGCCACAAACTGTTACTATATGGGATGAGTTGCGCGTTTTAGGGGGTCAACTGGGGGTAAGTATATGCACTCTTTGGTAGTAGTTGCTGCTTGTACATGCCCGAATCTGGCTGAACATGATGATCCTTCAACGGTTTGAGTATCTGTTCTACCACACTCCCTCCAAGGGTCTCTTTCATTGAAACCTCTTCTGCACCACTGCAGCTGTTTGTGGTCAGGGGTTTTCTGCAGCAAACCAATGCACACGGTGTCTTGCAAATTCTAAAGGGTCTCACTTTCAAACGCACACTTGGAACAGAAGAGAAGGAAGCAATCAGTTGTGAACACGGTTTTGTGAAGAAAAACTTTGCACGTCACATTTACCCACATGTTCAAATGAAGACAAGAAAGTAAAATTAGTAGCTTCGCCTCTATCGGATCACAGTATCCCCGGTGCCATTTACAAATAACATCAAGCCTTTATCACAACAATATCCACATTCCACGTGGTCTCCAGACCTCTCAGTACCCCAAAAAGTACCTGCAGGGATGTATTTGTAAAAGAAAATGTCACTGTTCAGCCTGAGACGTGTCTGGATTAAGGACACGCCACTTTCCAACCAATACACAAAAACATTATCTGTCCCTCTGCTGCACTTGAGCAACAATTTTACATTTCCTACAATTTTTATCAAACTTTTCATTAAATTGCACCAGTTATTGCGTTGCGTAGTGGGAATCTGAATAAATGATGACTGGGAAACCTGGTTTGGACAGAGCCGAGGAGCTAACGCGTGGCCGCTGCTGATGCGCGCAGCGCCATGGAGGATTCATCAGTGAACAGGATAGAACAAGGTTCTCCGTGGAGTTTACAGGATGGAAAATGGCTGGGAAGGGTCTGCTAACTATCACCGGGCAAAAGCGCCGCGTCAGTCTGAGCCTCTGAGGAAAAGACGTCCCCTTGTTGGAAGGGAAGAGCGCTGACTGTCTGCACACCAGTGTTGCCAACATAGCAACTTTCTCGCTAAACCTAGTGACTCTGACTTTGTCAAGAGACTAGCAACAAATCCAGCAACTTTTTCTGTTGTTTTTTCGGCTTTTTTTTTGCTGTTTTGGAGACTACATCAAAGCACCTATCGGTCTGCTGCCTTGAGCTTCTCCCCCTGTCTCAAGGACTTAGAAGTAGTCAGAGCAGAGATGCACGCTGACCGCGCATGTGCAAACCCACTACTCAGCCCACTCTGGCTTTCTAAGCAGGGTGGAAATGGAACCGTTTCTTCACGGGCACATTGTAAAAAGTCACAGCATTTGACTCAAACGGTCCTCACGCTCGTCTTCTGTGTGGAGGGAGGTTAAAAACAAAAACCATAAACCCAAATTAGGGCCAGACTAGTTGTGTGTGCCTCTGCATGCAATGCAAGGTGCACTGTCCTTCCCCTTGTAAAACTGGAAAAACCCCATGTTTTACTTTTCCTACATCGGTTTTCCTGTCAACATTCACACAAATACACTCTGCTCTTTCCAACGCGCACGTACAAGATCAGTCAAGTCTGGGTGGCCGAAATCTGCGTTGGGTTTGGTGCTTTAATCATGAGTATCGGTGTCAGACTGCTGACAGCTGCTGCTCCACTCATTACTCTGAGGTGTGTGTGTTGGGGGGGTTGCGCCTTTCTACTCAGAGTTTTCTTGTCCTACACATGGATTCGGGCACCACCCTCTACTGTAAAACCAATTTATCATCGGCAAACTAAACGTCCAAAACCTGCAGCACATTTCACATTCATTTCCACAGCCCTGATCTTCGATACCCCAGCAGCACCAGCCAGTAAAACAAACCAGCAAAGCTCCCCAAAAAACAGATATAGGACTTTCAGCACATAAAACACACTCCTCTCCTGCTGCAACCAAAACTGCGTTTGCCTCTGCCTCGCCGCTGCAGCCTTTCACACAGAGGTTTGACCACTAACGACTTCCGCTTGAACGAGGAAGGGCTCGACCACAGTCGGTGTGGTTCGGGTGCAGGGTCGAAGTCAGCACACACTCCAGGCTGCGACGGCAGCTGCTCACCAGCAGCCAGTGAGGCATTAACGCTGACGAGTGACGGCGCCGCTGCACACGGGCACCTCTGCTGAACGCAAACACCCTGGACACGTCCGCCAAACGAGCACACGCAGTCACTGTCGGACCTGACCATGGCCTCAGTGAACGCTGTCTCCCTAAATGGACTTTCTGATGATGCGTTAAAAGGCGCCACACACACACACACACACACACACACACGAAGGAAGGGATGGAAAGTTGTACATCTTTCCCCCAGTCTTGGTCCACTTCAGTATCACTAAACCAATTTAGCCTTTCTAGACTTGCTTAAATCTACATTTTTCTGTCTTTCAGTATTGATGGAGTCAAACATGCACACCGTGACACGCTTGCGGTCTCGGAACACATCTAAAAGTACACAGATACGCGCATATTTCCCATAATAAATGTGTTTAGGGTGAAGTAAACTGCTTGGAGGGCTTGTGTCCTCGGGACCGGAACCATCAGCGCTGATACGTTGTCGTGGCGTCAGAACCACAGATCTGAGTTCAGTCTTCACTCCTCCCAGCGTTTGCACTCCCCCTGAGCAGACTTCCTGATTGAGACGTTAACTGTGTGCGCTCGCACCAACGAGCTCGGCGCACGGTCCACCAGAGTCGTGGCCAACAACAGGCAGCAGAGCGGGGTCAGTCACTTAGACACAAGGTCACCGGGCCTGAAGGGTTTTCTTGGCTCATCCTGTGGCATCAGGATCTGGAAACTTGGGTTCTTGCATGAAATAAAGTCAGTAGGTTCAGAACATCTACAGAGGACAGCGACCGAGACGTGTCAGAGCTCGTCCCTGTGCGTTTTTATGGCCTGATGGCGCGATGACAGAGGGACCAGAAAGGTTTCTGGACCAGGACCAGAGGTGGTTGCCTCGCTCCAACAGCAAATCATTCTCCTCTTTTACATTCTCTGCTCACATGCTCTGTTGCACATTTACTGATGTGTGAAGCAACACGGTACACACAGTACTCATACCAAAAGTGAAACTGGAATCCTGTGACCGGAAACCAGAAGAACGTGTTTGAAGCTGTTTGCCCGGAGAGTACCGAATATCTCGGTTTTAATTCTGCCCTATCGAGGAACTTGTCTTTCTTCTTTACTCAGCAAACATGATCGCCTTTTCTTCCACGTAGCTTTCAAACCTAAAAAATAGCCTCTTTAAGTAAACAGGAAGTTACTCCATCAATTCTTTTTCTAGGTATTTATGCTCATGGTTCTCTCTAAATTTGTGAGCGAGAATGAACAATGTGACGAGGGTTCCCGACTTGTGGTTCTTAGAAATGGGATGCCAGTGTTTAACAGCGTTTCAGTCCTTACGCACCATAATATTTCACTTTCTAGTCAGCCCCCTGCAGTTGTTGCTGCATATAAATGTTAAAAGATATTTCCACTTATTTTAAAATCCTCTCTACAGTGATTTTTTGCTGTTCCTGCAGTCCACTTTCAGGTCTGGAGGGTTTTTTGGAGTGATTTTCCCAACAATTTAACATTGAATTGTGAGGCACAGGCGCCCTCTGTTGGCCGAACGACTCATGCGCACCTTCCTCGCGTCCCCTGTAGTTTTAACAGCGTTCTGGCAGTTTGCGTTTCTCAAGCTCGCTGGCATCTGTTTAGGATGCTGCATTATTTAAGTTCTCCCATTGTATATTCAACAATTACTAGAGAGTCATTGGTAATCATTTTCAGGCTTTTGCGGTGCATTAAAGTCTGTCCTTGGGCCAGCATCTCGGTAGTGGCTTTCCTCATGCTGTTTCTGCTAATAGTGTTGTCTTTTTGAAGTTGGCAGTTTCTCCTCCTGTGTTTTATGGTGGCATTTTGATTTTTCTTTTAGAACTTTCTTTTTCATTCACATTTTCATGTTTCCCTGTGGATTAATTTTAGCTCGGGTACATAGAAAAACAAGGGTCATTTTCCCCTCTGCCCAGCCTCACACTTACTCACTGTCAGCTTCTTAAAGTATCTACTGCCCTCACTATACCTGCAGCAGGTAATGTGGATTTCCTAGTGCTCATTATTAGTGCCCGAACAGAGTACGTGTTCAGTGTTATTAAAGTCAAACTAGTTTAGGTTAGAATTGTGGACACTGAAAGACGTTTTTGTTGCTTGACTCAGTAAGACGCATTGATTGGTGGAAACATCTTACCGGTTGATGTGAGGAAGATTTAAAAAAAAAAAAAGATATATTTATATATTAGCAGGATTAAATGTTTGACTGCAGAAATTTACAAAAATCTTCAAATTAAAACCATACATCAGTAGAAAATAAATCATGCAATTTACTTAATAAAACTTAAAAGCTGAGACATCATGTCTGGGAAATGACATCACACATTCACAGGACTGAAACGACAGGTCGGTGCTGTGAACACCTGGGTAACTGTAGGAAGGTGAGCTGTACTCCAACTGAACCTTCCCTGGTGACAGTCGTGAGTGACCTCTGTAGAGAGGAGCCTCTGTCTTCCATTCTCGTCCTGTTTGCCTTTGACCGACGGCCTCGGAGCGGACACATGCTTGTCTGCAGACGTCTGTTTCCCTCTCTTCATGAAGATAAGGTTTTTGACCTTGTCCTGGTGTGGCTGAACTCTGCCGCTGTCGTTGCTGCACTAGCATTCAGCTCTAGGACAGGCTGCTCCAATGACAGACAGCAGCATGGCGCAGATGCAGGATCTGACATCTAATTTTATCTCAGAAAGTGTGAGACACCTGTGATTTTGATTGGATGGGAATTTAGATTGGTTTTTTTATAAGCACATCAATCAAGTGTGTGATATATTGACTTAATCTAGATCCTAATGTTGGCTTTAATGCTTGAACTGAAGGGGTGTGACAACAATCATTCTGCTTTCACTTAAATATTTAATAAAACTGTTCAGAGGACAGTTGTTGCCTGCAGCATCACATATCAGGCTTGCAGTCACCATGACATGTACGTTCAATCTTGGATTTAACAAATACCTCAGAATATATTTTTCTTCTCTCATGTTCAATTTAAATTACAAATGGTGTTATAAAACAGCAATCTGGCATTAAACCTTAATGTGATTGTTTATTTAGAGACAACAAATCATTGTAGATTTATAGTGTCCTTATAATGACACAATTGCCTTTTTTTAACAGCTGAAATGGAGAAAACACAGGAGGTTGAAGCTGTAGCTCCTCTGAATCAGTCTCTAGAGGACTCTGCTGCAGGTGTTGCTCCATCTTCTCAGCCTGTCAGTGAACCAGAAACACCAAAGGAGCCAGTCAACAGTAGCCTGTCTTCAGACACACGTCCCTGTACACCCCCCAAATCAGAACAGAACTGTCAGGCCGCAGTCCCAGAAATGCCGTCCACATCTGTTCCCAGCCACCGGGAAACAGGAGCCCTCACAGTCGGTAAAAAGGCATTCATTATACCAAAGAAGCCGCCTGCACCCCAGCCTTCCTCCAGCCCCGCGCTGGCTTCATCGTCAGGCCCAAAGCCTCCTCCGGCCCCGGCACCTCTGAACGAGACCCGCAATCTGCTGGTGCCACCTGCTCCCAGCGCTCCCTCGTCCAGACCATCTCAGCCCAACAACCAGATCAGACAGAGCATCCAGAAGTCCCTCGTCAGCATCCTGGTCAAAAGGTAGGAGCGCCGGCAGAGGAGTAGGTCAAAACCTCAGTCTTCTTCAGGCTTCACGAGCTTCTGTTTCATTTCTGAAGGGTGGGCGATTGTGAAGACTTAAAGACGTCTGAGAGTGAAGTCGTGAAGCTCGTTGCGAGCATCGAGGTGGAAATGTTTAACATATTTCGTAACACAGACAGCAAATACATGAACAAGTACAGAACTATTATGTTCAACCTAAAAGACCCAAGAAACAAGGTTTGTTAACTGTTTTTAAAAGGTCTTAGTGTGTCAGAATCTCATGTTTGTTCAACTATTTCTGTCAGTATAGCAAAACTTTGAATGATTTTTTTTTAAAAAGCACCTTTGAAATGACATTGTTATTCATATCAAACTAGGGCTTGTTGTATGGGTTTGTGCGTGGGGAGATCAGCCCCTTCAGGCTGGTCAGGATGACACAGAAGGACATGCAGGCAATCAAAGCAACAGAGACTCCTGAGAAACAAACTTTAGAGGTAAATGTAAAAACTCTCCCAAACACCAACAATGACAAAGACAACAGTAGTTTTAGTTTGTTTTTTCCGTTTTTGTGCGTCTAGGTTAAGGATGCTGCTGCTGCTCCAGCTAAGGTGACTGGTGTGCTGCCAAAACCCGAAGCGGTAAAAGTTGATTTAGCCAGCTTGAATCCCGCCAGGCCAAATAGAAGCACGGTTTGTACTGCACAGCTCCTTCCTTTCAGTTGGTGAATTTACAAACATCTGGTTTGGTTGTTCAAATGATTAAGTCTACGTTGCTGTTCAGGAACACAAGAAAAGTCTTCCCCCTCCAGCCGTGAAGACCAAGACAATTCAGCCGATCCAGAGCAGCCCTGTGCCGGATATACTCACCTGTATGCTTAAAGACACAACGTCAGAACACAAGACTCACATCTTTGACTTGAAGTGCAAGATATGCACAGGTAAACAGCTTTTTGGATTTTTATTATTATTTTTTTTTAAATAGGGTAATATATGGCAGATATAGACCATCCTTTTAAAGGTGACGCAGTAATTTTATTTCTTCCCAAAGGTCAAATATCAGCTGCTGATGAAGAGGAACCCATCAGGAAAAAACCCAGGGTTTCTGAAACAAGAGATATAAATTACCCCTCTTGGAGAAAATCTACAGAAGAGGACTCTCCTCTGCACGCACCACCTGAATCACCTGACCTGGATTCTCCAACTTTATTCATAATGGATACGTCATCTCACCTCATCATTGACTCTCCACTGTTGACTATAGTAGAGTCTCCCGCTTCTCCCATTATGGATTCTCCTGCATCTCCAGTCTTAGAGTCCCCTGCTTCCCCTGCCATGGAGTCCCCTGCTTCTCCAACACCAGACCCTCCTAAAGCTTCCACTTCAAAAAGTGCATTCACGCCCGTGGTGAATCCAGCTGCCTCCACGACAACCATAACAAGACGTGACCCCCGCACAGCAGCAAACAGGTTCCCTGCTCTGTCTAATAACCAGCCAGCCCCATATGCTCCTCCAAAAGAGACAAGATTGGTCCCACAAGCAGCACCAGGCTCTCTACCACCACCACCACCAACAAAGATGATCCCAAAATCTATACTAAAGCCGTTATCTGCGGATCCAAGATTCTATAGTGCTTTATCAAGGTATTTAAAACAACCACAAAATAGACACGCATACACATAGAATGATACGGATGAATTAGAATAAGAAGTTTTAACGCGTGTGTTTTAGGTCTGTCGCATCCGAACCTCTATCCGTGGATGAGACGTCGCAGTTCTTGGCTAAACAGGAAATTCTGTGGAAAGGCTTTATAAATATGCTCACCGTCGCAAAGTTTGTCAGCAAAGCATATCTGGTTTCTGGATCAGCAGAAAACCTCAAAGCAGTAAGATCAATCAGCAGAAAAAACTACAGAACTACAAAAAAAGACCCAGAAACTAATTATTGTTACCAAGACTGACCGATAATACTTTTTGTAGGACCTTCCTGACACCATACAGATTGGTGGACGGATTTTGCCTGAAACGGTTTGGGATTATATGGAAAAAGTGAAGATATCTGCTACAAAGGCAAGTAGATCTCGCCCTGGTTTGTCTGCAGTTTACAAAGTTTCCTAAAATAGGTGTGTTTGTGTCTGTTAGGAGTCATGTGTGATCCGGTTTCATCCTGCAACAGAAGAAGAGGAGGTGGCCTACGTATCCCTTTTTTCCTATTTCAGCAGCAGACGTCGTTTTGGTGTGGTTGCCAGTGGCAACCGTTCTATCAAAGATCTATACCTTGTGCCCCTTGGTGCAAATGAGTCTGTTCCATCCATGCTGCAACCTCTTGAAGGTCCAGGTATAAAACTTTAACTACTTTAATCAGGCTTGTTTGCATTTGTGAGCTGACAGTAAGGATTAAAATATGGAATATTTGATGTTATGTGCTTTTTAAAAATCATAATGCAAAAAACATTAGTTTTTTTTTCATTTTTAGTTTTTCCTTTATTAGACAATCTGAGTGTTTTGTGAATTTATGTAACTATATTAGATTTATGAATACAATATTTTTAGGCATATCACGATCAGTGTATTAGTGTTTAATCGAAACTTTTCATTACCTGTTTTTCTCTTTTGTGTGTGTCACAGGACTTGAAACAAAGCGGCCTAATCTTCTTCTTGGTCTAGCAATTATTCAGAGGACAAAGCGCTTAGGAAATTTTCCACAGGAAATAGAAGAGAAAAGACCTAAAGTTCATTTAGCTAAAGACCCAATGTGGATTCCCAAACCTCCAGTGCTCTATGGTTCTGATAAACTGGATGTGTTTCAACCATACGATCCAGAGACTCCTGCTAACCTTGTTCTACCTAGTTCACCGTCATGTCCCGATTTGCCATCAGACTCTTCCTCTTCACTGACTCAGCCATCTCTTCTCCCATCAGTTAGGCCAAACCCAACTGTCGCTCTCACAGTCACTGCTCCTGCCACTCCCTCCACCTCGAGTAGGGCTCCTGATAAACCTCCTGTTACATCTTCCAGTGACAAGACACCACTTCAGACCATTTTGAACAGTTTGTTTTCCAGTAAGCCAACAGAATCCGCAGCATCTTCTAATGTGAATTCTACAAATACAAGTTGTGTTAAAAAGCCTCAGGTTCTGTCGCAGGTGGCTGGAACAATGGTAGACCCCATTGTCCAACAATATGGACAGAAATTCAAAATCAAAGAAATTGAAGAAAAAAATGACTTTGACCGACCATATGATCCAGAAGAGGAATATGATCCGGGAGTGGGTTATGGAATGACCACTGTAAAAAGCATAAATAAAAATCAGGTAGAGGGACCTGCAGTTTCGAAATCCGTGGAGGATGACGTGGCCTACGATCCAGAGGATGAAACTATTTTTGCAGATGTTAGCGGTATTCCTGCAAAGCCCCTCGGTCAGAATCAGACTTTAGAATCATCTTCATGTGATACCCCAGTTTCCACGCCAGATGTAGCAACTACTCCCGCTTCCACCACTTCTTCAGATGGGATAGCACCGAACCTACCCTCAGGAACTGTGGTCGTCTCGGCCGCAACTCTTAATGAACAGCAGCGGATGCTTGAGGAGCTAAATAAGCAAATTGAAGAGCAAAAACGTCAGCTGAAAGAGCAAGAAGAGGCACTGCGTCAGCAGAGGGAGGCTGTGGGTATGTTCATGGCCCATTTTTCTGTTTCTGACTCCATGATGTCCCCCCCAACTAAATCTTTGCCTCTCAGTCAACTGACATCACTAAAGGCACAAGCAGAAACAAACCCATCTGAAGTGACTGACAAGACAAGCAAGTGTACAGAGATCAGTTCCAGTACAGAAAAACAACCCGTGGAGCCACAAGCCACCAAAGTGCTTAAAGATGGTACAGATATTGTTATTGCAGATCCAGATAAAACAAACACAGATGTCAAGGAAGGTGAGAGATACTCCTCTGCTGGAGAGATAGAGGATTCTGATGTTGCGTACGATCCTGAGGATGAATCGTTCTTTAGAGAAGTTGAAGAGGAGCCCCTTGAAGGAAACAGTGGAAAGACCTATGATAGAGCGTTGTCTAGACGGATCCGTGGTAGCTCCCTGAAGGGCAGTCAGAACTCTAGCCACAGAAAGAGAAGGTTGTCACCAAAGAGGCGGAGTCACCGTGAAAGGGATCACCGTAGAAGTCCTTCAAAAAGGTCACAGCGGCGTTCATCATCGCATTCCCAGAAAAAAAGAGATAGACACAGAAGGAGTGACAGGGATAGGTCCAGGCATAGAGGTAGAGATCGTTCTGAAAGGCTGGGGCGCCATCGCAAAGAGCATAATGCGCACCGTCAGTCTCGTGGCAGAAGATCCCCATCAACTCTTGAACAACAAGTGCATGTGTCTTTTTCCCCAGAACATGAGGAAGGAATCTGTTCTGAACCTGAGACTGCATTGGGACCTATAAAAACCGAGCCTGATGAGCAAAAGGTAAAACCCAATTGTGGTGAAAATCTGGATGTAAGTTGCAGTACATTTTCACATGATCCTCTTCCCATGGTTAACCCTAAAATAACGGAACAGCCAACTTCTGATGAGCTTCTAAAAAAATCTTTCAGTAATGATGACCAAGCTCAGGGGGCTTCCATGCAAGTAAACCAACCTGTTAAACAGCAAGATCAAATTGAAAGTAAGATTGAAAGTACGATTCCCCTCAGAGAAATTGATCCACCGCTTCGAGACTCCCCTGAAAGCCCTGATCCAGATCCACAGTTTGTCAAACCTAGCAGCATAGAAACACAGGACACTGCTAATACAGAGAAAATGCAAAATGCAGGCACTCGATTTTCAACTGTTCCTGGGATGCCACCCACAATCTCGAGCAATTTAATCCAAAACAAACAAGGAGGAGTGATGATGGAACCAAGGACTGAAGAGTGTCCTCCAGCTGCAGAGATGGAGGTGAACGTATCAGAGTCAGAAAAAACAGATGATAGGCAAGGTGTGAATTTTCAACAGTACAAAAATGTAGAGCCAAATGTGCTTGGACGTGGCACTAAAAGCGGTTCAGACTGTAATATATTGGCAGGTTCGGGTTCTACAATTCCAAGAGAAGAGCGAACATTCCCACCGAACAGCAGGAGAATTGAACAAACTAGTCAAGCGGACAGACCTTTTATTCCAAACATTACAAATCCCAGATGGAGAGGTCACAACCTTCCTGCTCCTGGTATGAGGATTCAAAGATGTCAGAAGACAGGCTTTGATCCCCATGTAGAAGATCCTCATTGTACTGTTGAAGAATCAAACATGCAGGATCATTGGAGTGGACCAAATAGAAGAGGAGCAGGTGTTGTCAGAGGAAGGGGAGGGCCATTTGTTCAAGATGAAAGGAAACACCAGCTGCAATGGGGCCCAAACATTGATAATCTGAGACATAACAGAAACAGTCCAACGGGGCAAGGTTTTATGATACCAGGACCTGACACAGAAGGTCACATGCATGATAGAAGAGATCCAGGAAATCCACATTCCAGGAGAAGAGACCCTGAAAGAGGAGGACCAAATAATGACATAGGTGGACACCGAGGAGCAACTCTAGTGGAGGGCCCTGGTCCTAATCAGAGAGGCCAAACAGCTCCAGTTTTCAGGGAATCTGAACCATGGCTTGAGCAGAGGAATATACCTATGAAGAGTGCTGAGGCCGGACCTAGAAATCCACCATCCTTAGGCCCTAACTACCTTGAATTGGAGCCTGAAAACAGAGGTTATCCTATGGATTGTCCAGGAAATAACGAGGAGGAACTTCAAGGTCCAAATTTTAGGGGGCCAGAGCAATATTTAAACCATCCTCGATCTGCTAAAAGAGGGCTCGGATCTTTAGAATTTAAGGGACCAGGACTAAATAGGAGTTTAAGGGAGGCACCAGACTCTAACAGAAGAGGGCCCGACAAGGGTACTTTCTTTCATGACAGAACGGGACGTAGAGGACCTGATTTTCTAGAAGATCCAGAAGCTGATTGGAGAGGATTACCTATTGAGGGTTCAGGGCATATGGGAACAAGTCTTGGGGGGCCAATGGGTACCCTGAAGCCTCGCAGGATTGGATGTCCAGGTCCAGAATCATGGAGACCACAAGCAGGCACAGGTGACACTAATACTGATGGTCCAGGACCTGATGAAATGGCACCAGACAGTCAGAATCTA
>CAAE01014729.1:2955094-3012085 GCA_000180735.1 Tetraodon nigroviridis
AGGTGCTTTAGAGCTTGATTATCCAGGAGCATGGACAAGGGGCTCTGGACCTGATTTTATGGGAATGCGGCCTGAAAAACCTGGTCCAAGCCATTTCACTAGAAGACAGGGTGATGAACCATTTAGAATTTCTGATCAGGAACGTCAATTTCGAAACATGGAAGGTCCAGATGGTGCAAATTTCAGAGGCCCGGGACTAGAAAGAAAGCCTCAGTGGAATGAAAGACCAAACAACTCTAAAGGTTTTCCAGATAGACCTCAGTTCATTATGTCTGCACCTGAAAGAAGATCTCCAGCAATGGATGGATGTGAGTCTGACAAGAGATGCTTACCATTTAGGGGAGTAAAACCTGAAGAATCTGCTTTGGACGATCCCACAAACATCAAAAGAGGCTTTAGAGATCTAGATCCCAATAGGCAATCCTGTGAAAATATTAGTCCAGACATTAGGGGCCCAGAACCCAATAGACAAGAACAGGGAGTCCCAAGGTTAAGGGCGACTGGAGATGAATTTGCACCAGGTATGAGACATAAAGATTCCATTACAGAAAGCAGACCTAGAAGAGATAACTGGCATAAACCTGAGTTTGTGGGATTGGAACCGGTTCAAGGAGTTCCTGATATGGACGATCCAGGTTCCAAGGAGACAAGTCACACCTTCAGAGGTCCAAGAGGGACAAAAGTTAGAGGTCCACGGTCAGAAAGGTGGAGCGGACCAAATTTAAGAGACTCTTTTCTGGAAAGGAAAGATATGGACTTACGTGAACAATGGGCAGAAAAAAGAGAACCTAATACAGATTGTGAACTACACCAAGACATTGGTCCAAGATTCCTCCATGAAGGTCCAGATGAGCAGTTTCAATGTAGACAAGATCCTATGGAATGGAGAATTCCTGGAAATAGGGGTCCAAAGATGATGCAAGGAAGAGGCTCAGGGTGTGAGTTTAGGGGTTCTAATTTTAGGAGACCAGGGCTGGTCAGGGATCACCCAAGTATGGCACACCCAGGGTCTACAAGGGAGGAATTTAGGAAGGACTTTATGGGTCAAGACAGTGACGAACCGCACAGGTGGGGTTCTGGCATTCCTTTTAGGGGATCAAGAGATCCAGACAATAGAAGGAAAACCCATGATAGAAGGACTCCAATCATGAGAGGTTCAAGATCCGATTTAAGAGTGAGCCCAGATATGGAAAGTGAATTTGGACATCCCGATTTTAGAGACGATACCAGAGACTCAAATATGGAAGGGGATCAGACTTTCAGCAGAGGCCCGGCTTTTGAGAGTTCTTGCCTGAACAGAAGGGAAGAGATGGAAGATCTAGAAAGAAGAGTTCCACAAGGTTTGGGACCAGAATGTCATCAGTCTGAAAGTAGAAATTTTGCTTTTGATGGTCCAGAGGCTAGTAGGAGATTTTCAGATTCTGGAAGAATGAGATCTGAAAGACAAGGTGACAACACCCCCAGATTTATAAGAGGAGCATCTGAAGAGTCGAGGAGGGTAAATAGAGCTCCAAACATGAGAAGGCTGGGACCTGCCGAGACCAGTGTGAGGGATTTAGAGGCTGAAGGTTTAGGTGTAAGACATGGGCCTGGTAGGTGGGACCCACCTTCTGCTGGTTCAAGGTCAGAATCAAGGAGAGGCAGGCCAGCGTTAACTCGATTCAATAGCCCCAGTGAAGTTGCTAGATTCCAGGGTTCTGGTGGCCCCCTGTGTTCTGTGGAACAAAGTCAACAAGGGGGGCAACCTCAGCAACGCAAGGCTGCTTTGCTTCCCACCCCAACAGGGCCAATGTGCTTCCCAACTCATGCAATGAAGAATCCTGGTAGCTTTGGTCCAGACGGCAAACATATGGGTCTGCCAAGGGGCAGGGGAAGAGGTAGATCAGTTAGCAGAAACAGATAGATGGACAAAAGCCAACGATAGGCACTTTAAACAAGCTCTGCAAGTGAATTTACCAGGAAATGTATGAGGTGTGATTTAGGTGTATTTTGAACCAAAATCTAGACACAGCATATATCAAGGACATAACAAGAATAATCCTGAGTCGCGGAAATCACAAGACATAATACACACTAAGTGTACTGGTAATCAAGGCAAATGGCTGATTACGTGTGTTTAAGTTTAGAAACAGGCCTTATTTCTTGGTAGGATCAGAGGTACTGTACTGTTTATTTTACTGGAATTCATGCTGTCATTGTAGATGTCCTTATTTTTGTTCACTGACAGTAGGCTTCTCACTTAAACCACAATGGTTAACATGTACATTCAAGTGATGTACAATGATGTACATTTCTAGTTTGTAAGATGAACAAATGGTTTGTAATCTTATTAATAATATTATTTTGTCCCAATTTATTGTCAGTGCTAATGCTCAAGCTTTCATGTTTGATTAAACAAAGTTTGTGTTAATGCTGTTTTAGAATGAAGTCAATAAAATCTGACCAACCTTTTAAAAGGTTCCCTCATTCAGATTAATAAATAATCGACGGGATATTTAAAGGGTAGCAGTAGTTTGTCATAATTTAAATTGCACATTGGTTAATGACTTCAAATAAAAACTGTCTAGAAATAAACGTAGTTTATGGATAAGAGCTGACGTCACCGTAGTTGTTGGCAAGTCTGGTGGAACGATACCAGCTCTGACCAGAGGGGGGCGCCAGCGCGCAGTTGAGTTTAAAAGTCCTGCTGACGTAGCGACTTAATTTTAGGACTTTTCTGTGTCTAAACACACATTCGGACGCTAATTTACTCACAGGCAACAGTAAATTCTCTACGCGCAAACGCTTGTAAATCATTTAATTAATGTCAAATGATACAACTTTTTTTTGAAAAACGTACATAAATGTACTAGTTTGTAATAGTCATATTTTGTTTTTCATGCTGTCACTTAAGAACAGATTTTAAAATATACAAAACTGGTTTTAAACAACTTTTCACTAGACAGTTGCATCTTTTGAAATCGGAACTTTCAACACTTGCCTCTGTAAGGTAAGTAAGATTTAATTGTTTGTATTCGCGAGCGACCATTTTATTGGTACATAATCTTCCAATAGTTGGAATATTTTATTTAAATGTTGACGAATACGCACACCGGCTAGCTAAACGCTAGTTAGCAGCATCAGTGAGTTGGCACCAAAGAGGAAGACTACCCTCCCATTATTTTAGCGTAACATTTAATGGTAACGCTTATTACGTTTTGTTCAGACTAAAACACAGTAAGATAAATGACTTAACACTGATTTATTTTATTTAAAGGTCGAAACCTTGCGTCTAAATATTACATTAACATATTGTAGCGTAGCTGATCTACGTTTGCTAACGTGGAGCTAGCTTGCTAGCTAACGTAGCCTTATTTATTTATTTTTTTAGCCACGAACCAAACAGATAACACATCGGATTTGTTGACAAATAGCTTGTGTGTCAATATTAATTATTTAGCCGAATTTTTTCTAATGTGTCCATTGACACAATTTAAATATTATATTATATGTGTTTGGTGCATATCGTCATTATTTGTTATATATATATATATTTTTTTTTAACCTTTATTTCAAAGGATATCTTTGGCTGAGACATCTTTCAGGGGTGTACAGCACCAGAAGAGTGGGGGAGTCAAATGTCAGCAAGTAAGATTCCTGTAATGGAGATTGAGATGGACTATTCACACTTCCAGCATCTCATCCAGACATCCTCAGATGGATTGGCTCCAGATGTTACCCCTCACCCTGTCACCGTGACCCTCACAGATGCTGCCGGTTCTCCGGCAGTGTTTCCATTATCTGAGGTTATCGATCTGTCGATGCCTGCCAGCGAGCAATGTCCAGCGGTGTCGGGAGAAAAGACCCCAGGAACTTATGGGGAGGTGCAGGGGTTCCTGCTGGACATTGCCAAAGGCTGTCCAGGTGCAAAAACCAGTGTGTATTCTCACAATCGATCTGGATCTGCAGCGAGGGTGTGCTTGGAGAAAAGGTTCAACATCATGTTAACAGATGCCTCAAACCAACAAGATATCAGGTATGAAACTCCTGGCAAGCGCATTTTACTCATCGTGACTCTGTGTTTGAATTTGCACTATCTTTTAGGCCTTTGTCAAAGCATCAGCAGCTTCAGGAGGGTCAGGAGGGGGTCTTCCAGCCCCAAATTCAGCCCTGGATTAACCCCGACAGGTCAAACTCTTTCGAGGTTTCCAACCCACTTGTGCCATTTGTTTTCAACGCAGTTGCTAATGTAGGGGAACAGGTAAAAAAAACAAAACAAAAAAAAAACAAATACCACAGTCAGCTGATTGTTCACCTTCACCTTTTACTGACAGGTTTTTAGCCAACTTCCTCACGTGGTTGAGCAGAAGCACCAAGGTTTGATGTTGCCGTTTAAGGTCGACTCTGAGACGTTGGGCGACAAAGCTCATTTAAACGGCAGCAGCTCGTCAGGAGAGCAGTGCAGCAGCTTTGAGGGTAAACAGAAGAATCCAGGACCAGTTTGAGCCCCCTTACTGCAGCGTGTGTATGACCTTTTCATAGACGCGGTGGGGAAAACTGTTGCTGCTTCCCGGAGCCGAGGACGCGACAACATGGGTGGGGAAGCTACCCCAGACGGCTCCGGAGGGTCGGGCAGAAGATGTCGCGCTCAGGACTCTGGGTGTCGGAAAGAGAGGCACAATCTGAAGGAGAGGGAACGCAGGTGAGCAGATGAAGATCTCCGACACACACGCGCGCGTTCAGGTAAAGCTCAGGCTGTCTTCGGTTGCAGGAGGATGATCCGTTTCTACTGTAATGAGCTGAAAACGCTGGTGCCTTTCTGTCACACCAAGTCCGACAAAGTCACCACTCTGCACTGGACCACCGCCTACCTCCGACATATCCAGCAAACACACGGGGATGTCGTCAGAGAGGTACGGTTATTTGTAAAGGGCATTTGATATCAGGCTAATAAGGTTATTTTTTGGCCACATTCAGGTTTGATAAGATTGTTCACCACTCGGTGGCCCCAGATAGTGGCAGATTTGCAGGTTGTGTCTCATGAGCTTGAGGCTGTTTGAAACAGATAAGATCTTGGTGTATATGATCATTTACTTGTACATGATTAAACGGTTATCTGTCCTCATCCTCCTCGCAGGAGTTTGAGAAGATGGCCTCACAGGGAAAAGGACTCACCCCAGAGCTCTGGTCCTCCTCTCTCACAAGGAGATCAGTGCAGCCGAACAGTAAATACCTCACTGTTTTACCCTGTAAATGTGCCTGATGTCAGTATTTATTAGGCTGTTGTTTTATTCAGGCTTCTTTCAGGCGTTCAAAGCAGTTCCCGTAGTAACCGACAGGCGGCACTGTTTCGCGATAGTTTCTTCCATTCGTTGTAACGCTTTAAATCATTTGCATCTTTTACAGGTTTGTATCAAATATTGCTATTTCGATTTCTTTTTTTTTTTTTTTTACTGCATACTGTTTGTTTTCAAATATTTATTTGTTGCATCTTCTATTCTCACTGGGGATGTTTTTGGTGCTGGATCATCTTCCTCTCAAATTCAAACAGCTCAATTGATTTGTAACTTCTTTTACTGAAAAGTGGCTTTATTTGTTCTTTCAAGTCGCCGCAGCATCTTTCTGTACATACAACAGTCACCCACGAATAATAAATAGTATTGTGTATTTAATAGTTACAGCACCGGTAGTACATAGCGGATGTTGCCATTGCAAGAAGAAAAGTCAATGACTGATGTTTCTCACCACATAAAATTAGTTTCAGCTCCAAAAACAAAATTAACTTTAGATGTAAAAAAAAAAAAAAAAAACAAGCTGTAAAAAAGAACAACAAAATCTACTTTTGCATTAATGTACAGAATTTCTGGGCACCTTTTTAAGAAACCCAGGGCTCCTCCACCCAGGGTTTGGCTTTTTTTGAACACCTGTTTTTGTGTTTTGGTTCATATTTTACACAGTAAGCTCGCATGTTGAGGTAAAGAGATTGAATTGGCCGCGATACGTGAACGTTCGCTACAGAGACACAGTCTGTCATCCGATGCTGCGGTTGTTCTCTTAGACTCTGTCCTGGATTCTTGTTCTTCTCCAGCCACCTTGGATGTTAATTCCTCTGAAATAATCTCCCCATCTCATCCCTCCCTTCAGGTGATGCATGTATTTAAATAAAGAACACTTTCTGTGTCACTCCTTTTGTTTTCTGTCCTTATCACTCCTCCTCCTGACGGATGGATAGATGGCGTCAGGTCACATGAAGTCATGTTTAATGGTTCTTGGGGTTGGAGGATTTTCCGGCTGCTGCTGTTCCCTGACAGGCTGATGTGTCACAAATGCCAGGAGGTCCCTGGTGCCCGGTTCTGCCCACTCGCCCCGGCTCTCCAGGCTCCCCTGGATCTCCTGAAGAACCATCGCGGCCATCTTTGACAATTCCAGGTACTCCTGGAAAACCTGTGGACCGAAGATGAACAGAGGTAGAGTTTTATTGGGTATAGATGCACTTTCTGCTGTCAGCTGCGGCTCCAGGAACCTTGGTGTCCTTGGTCTCCAGGGGGCCCATCGATAGCTCTTCCTATTGATCCTTTATCACCTGCTTCACCAACATCACCTGGAAAACAGAGAAAAGTCATGTGAATTGTCTGAAATATCTCCTCACCCGTCCAGGTTCTGCCAGACGTCTGCTCGTCACTGTTACCTCTGGGACCTGGATCTCCGAGTTCTCCTGGCAGGCCTCTGTAGCCCGGTGGTCCGCGGGCACCCGGATGTCCAACCGAACCAGCAACTCCGGGCTTTCCTGGCACTCCAGGACGGCCGGGGCGGCCTACCATTCCAGGGGCCAGGGGTCTGCGCAGGTTAGCGGCCAGCTGGGCGATCTGATCTGCGCCCACAAACACCAGAAGGTCAGTTCGGAGCTGGACTTTTAACCAGCGCTGGAGAGGCTCAGCCAGGATGTCTCACCGTTGATCATGGGACCACAGAGCTCCCTGATGTGCTGCTCGCTCACCAGTTTACCCTAAAACCAAAAAAGCAAACGCACAGTTAGAGAGCAAACTTAGCTGCTGTGCTCATAAGCTAATGATCACTCACGGGGATGCCTGTTTTTCCTGAGATTCCAGGGCATTCCCTGCTCCCCTTGAAAACCCATTGCTCCTTGCTTTCCCGGGGGTCCCCTTGGTCCCAGCTCTCCCTGTGGGCCCGGTCCTCCCTTTGGTCCCAGTTCACCTCGCTTCCCAGACTGTAATCAATGACAGCGACTTGTTAAAAAAAACATTACTCCAGAGGAGCAACTCCACCTCCAGTAAGCCTCCAACTTCCTCTCGCCTCAGTCTGCTGAGACGAGGCGTGGGCAGATCATGCAGCTTCCCGTCGCCTGCTAATGACTCCAACCAGCAAAGCAATTACGCAGATTTCACTGCAGCTTAATGTGTTCTGATTCTCTGCTCTGCTGAACAGACCAGTAACTGCGACGCAGCAACAGCTATCCCTAATTAATTCCATTAAACCTGGAAAGTGAAGCAGACGGCTGTAATCACACTCGGCGCTTTTATTACAGCCGTCTGATCTGGTCTGGTCTGAGCTGTTTGGTTGGGAAATAGAAACAGCAGTAAATCAAACCAGTAGCATAGCTCACCTCTCCTTTTTGTCCCACTGGGCCAAAAGGACCCTGAAAAAAAAAGCATGCAGAGTTAAAAGAGCACAATC
Organism: Tetraodon nigroviridis; assembly: GCA_000180735.1. Taxonomy (NCBI): domain Eukaryota; kingdom Metazoa; phylum Chordata; class Actinopteri; order Tetraodontiformes; family Tetraodontidae; genus Tetraodon; species Tetraodon nigroviridis. The sequence continues at coordinate 2,962,769 of CAAE01014729.1, forward strand.
GACTAGTTTTAGGGTTAGGGGTTGGGTTAGGGGTTAGGTTAGGGGTTAGGTTAGGGGTCTGGAATCTCTCTGAGGTGACAGATAAACTCACAGGTTCTCCATTTTCTCCAGGTAAACCGTCACTTCCTGCTACACCCTGATGAGAAAACGATGGAATTAGTTGTTCAGTTGGTGCTTGGTGGAGTCTTGGGCCTCATAGACGAAGCTTGAATCTTTACCATTTCTCCTTTAGGTCCAGAAACTCCGGTTGGACCCTGCGGCGTAAAGAAGGAGAGAATAAACGAGAGCCACCTTGAGGAATTTTGGTGTGTGAAGGGGAGTGAAGGGAGGTGAGGTGGGCTCAGCGGTATAAAGACCACCTTTGTTCTGTCCCCTCTTTTTGAACAGGAGGTCTTTTGGAGCTGGAGACGACTGGCTCCCGACTGTAACGCTCGTTTGTGCACACGTAGAAGCAACGTTCTGGTTGTGAAATGTTCCTCGAGGGTTGAGGATGACTCTGACTAGCATCAGTGGACATTTAGCAACACAGTTGCTTTCTTATTTTTATCAATCAAGCTAACTTCTCCCCAGGGGACGTTTAGAACCGGACTCACCCTGTCGCCGAACTCTCCACGGATTCCCGTTGGACCTGGAAGACCTGGATCCCCCAGGCCTCCTTTAACCCCCTGCAGAGCGTCGCACACAAATGAGAAGTGAGCTACCTGCTAAGATGCAGAAAGGCTCTAACCAGTGAAGACACGCGGCTCACCTGAAAGCCCTTGATGCCCTGGGGTCCCGGGTTGCCCGCTGGTCCGATACCTCCCTGGTGGAAACAGACATTTCCATGTAAACCTCGTAGGAACGCTGATGTTCGCTCCTTTGAAAAGGACTTTCCTTCTTACTGCAGCTGATATTATCATGCTTGTGCTGAGGGTGTGCAACACTGATAAATACAGAGCATCTAACAACCTTCTTTTAACAGAAAATATGTGTATGTTTTCATATCGGTCTAGCTAGCTGGAGGATCAGGGGCCATCTACTCACTGCCACGCCTCGAGGTCCTGCGATGCCCCTCTCGCCTGGGATGCCGATCTCACCCTGAAGGAGCAGACGGGAGACGGTGTAGACGGGTCACAGAGGTATAATGTCTGTCCAACTGTGACCCAATTGTACCACAAGCCCCCCCCACCACAGATACATACAGGAATACCTGGCTCTCCAGAGGGTCCTGCCTCTCCAGGTTTGCCTGGATCACCCTGGAAACAGAGAGATTAAAAAAAGCTGATTAATGTGGCTTTTACGCTCAGAGTCGTCCTCCTTTTTCTTCTTTTACTCACAACTTCTCCCTTCGATCCTTTGGCACCGGCCTTTCCTTGCAGACCCTAAAGAGAAATAAAAAACCAATCCAGCAAACCGGACTTTCATTTTTCGGATGCAACAAACGAATGAGACGAGGGATTTAACGCTCACAGGTAGTCCGTTTGGGCCTTTCTCTCCGACGACTCCGTGGCGCCCTGCATCACCCTGCACACACAAACAGGCCACATCGGCACCCTGTCTGAACCGTAACAGTCCCATCTGGGAGGCGCTGGTGCGCGGACCCTGAGCTTACCTTCTCGCCATCTAATCCCGGTGTTCCGTCTTTGCCGTCCCTGCCAGGAATACCCTGTTCAAAACACCGTGTGTGATCTCCATGGTTCAGGAGAAGAACAGTGGAGTCTTTTCCCTGGGTGGTCACTTACAGGCTCTCCTTTGGGCCCTGCACCTCCGGGACCTCCTTTTGGACCGATCTTACCCTGTCAGGAGACACAGCATCAGCCACCGGCTCTCCTGCTCTCCGCCGGCAACGCGAATCTTCCCAAAAACCCGTCTCGCGCTTACGATTTCTCCTTTTGGGCCTCTGAATCCCTGCGGACCTTTTTCTCCAGCGTCGCCCTGGAGACGTCAGATCAAACACACGCCTGTTCACTGGTGGGAGCGGGCGTCCGTCCGTTTCGCTACCATAAAAGCTTTTCTTTAACGTGACGAACAAGGCGAGACTCACTGTCTTTCCGATGACGCCGGCGACGCCCGGTTTACCCCGGAAACCCGGAAGGCCCTGGAAACAACCACAGCAAGACACCACGACTGCGGCTTGAAACCGAAGGGCGAGAAAGGGCGGATCGGGAGAGGAAGGTCACCTACTCTGTCTCCTACAGATCCCATGGGGCCTTGCAGACCTCGGAGACCACGCGGGCCCTGAAACGCAGCACTGGAGCATCACCGGGAGCGCTCAGACCAGGGGACACGTCCACAATCTGCCTAGATCTTGACACGACTCACCTGGAGACCCACAGTGCCAGGAAGGCCCGGTGGACCTGGTGGACCCGCGTCACCCTAGAAAGACAAGGACGCGCTTACAGCGATGAGCTCTTCCTGCTTTTGTTTCCTTCTGTTTTTCCAAAGTCACCTTCTCGCCATCTTTTCCTGACTCTCCCTTGTCTCCTTTGTGGCCTGTGTGTCCCTGGAAACACAACCACACACACACACGACATCGTTTGTTTCTGGTCCTGTCGACGACCCCCATCTGCTGTGGTTTATGTACCTTAAACCCCGGCATCCCAGGAGCCCCGGAGGACCAGGGGGACAGATGGCGGGACACTGAGGAGCACAGGGACAATGGTCTGGACGGCTCGATCGCTACGATGTCATTAGGGTGCGTTTGGAGGCGTGGGAACTTACCAGAAGGTCACCTGTAAGGTCATGAAGAGTTCCAGGAAGGCCCTGGCGGGCACACCAACAGGTCCATTAACGGGGTTCTCATCTAGTCTTAAACATTCTCAGATTTACTCACTGGCGGTCCATCAGGTCCTGGAGGTCCTGGAAGTCCTGGAAGACCCTCAGGGCCCTGAAAAAGGCGCAAACAGCAGCAGCTCCTGCGTCAGTGTTTCCCTGCAGCACTTTTCAATCAGCTTTGTGTTGCTACACAGCAGAATTGGATTTTTTTTGGACTTTTAAGGCCTTTCCGCTTTGACCCCACGAGCTTTAGCGTCACCGCCGACTCACCGGCGAACCCTGAGGCCCAACGCCGCCTGGCAGCCCGTTGGTTCCCGGTAGTCCCTGAAAACAAAAGCGAGATGCGTCCGGTCACGTTTCCTGACGGATCGGAGTCGCAGCTACGACACTGAAGCTGCATCAGAAGCGATTTCAGGTCCGCCCGGTGTCCGGGCGCGCACTCACGGCTGCTCCTGCTCTTCCTCGGCCCTGCAAAGACAGCGAAAGGCGGATGAAGTCCCAAACACGGAGGCAGGATTCGATTTCACTTCAGTTTCCTCCAGCGGGTTCATTTTTAACTGGATTCAACCTCCAGTTTGGGCCCCGGCTGCAGCATGGCTGGAAACACGGAGGACCGGGGATACTTACAGGAGGTCCAGCGGGTCCTGGAGGTCCAGCATCCCCCTGCAGAAGGACAGGAATCAGTCCTCTACACGGGAAAACATCCCATCTCGTGTTTCTCTGGCTGATCTTCCCTGACCTGACCCCCCCAACCTCTGCCACCTCCACTTTCACTCCTCCCTCTGGCTCCTGCTACATCTGGTATTTTCCAGTGCTGAACTTCCAAAAGCCTCGTTTCTAATTAGCCGATCAGGCAGCGCTTTCCTGCGGAGCCCCTCCATCTGTCGTTACGCTCCCCGTGATTATCTGCCCCCTCCTCTTCTAACCCCTCTGTTAACTGCCTGCCAGCTGTATTTGAGCTGTCTGCAAAGGGGGGAAAGACCCCGAATAATCACCAGGAATCACAGGGTGGCGCTACGCAAACGCCGCCGTCTTCACGCCCACCAATCAGAGCAGACTTCCGCCGTCCTCCCAGGGTTTATCAGAATTCAAACCCCGTCAGAAAAAAGGGAAGCTGCAGGTTGCAGCCGTTTGGAAGCAGGTTGGAATTCTGTCCCGAGGAGAGTCACACTCACCACCACCACCACCACCACCATGCTCCTCTTCCTCCCAACGCTGAGCATTCCGGGCCGGATTAGAGGAGCAACAGAAATAAATCCGATTCTGATCCCTCATTAAAGTTATTCCCACCAGGAGGCTGAGCCAGCATGAGAGATCCAGGCTGACAGAGGAAAACAGGCGGCTGTTCCCCCCAGACCCCACAGCCAATCAGCACGCGGCGTTTGTGTGTCCTGGTGAGGGGAGGGGTGGGTGCATCTTCATCATACTCACTGCTTCCCCTGGGGGTCCATCCTTCCCAGCAGGACCATCAGGACCCGTCAAGCCCTGCAAGCAAAGACTTTTTTTCTCAGTTTTTCACCGATTTCCAACAGTTTTTATAACTGGATTTTTCCGGGACGCTTACGTCCACTCCCGGAAGTCCCGGCAGGCCTGGTTTTCCGGCTAATCCTGGTTTTCCATCTTTCCCTTTGGGACCCTGTAAGATAGGAAGGTGATTCCCATCGTCTCTGCGTTGTGGGAGTCTTTCCGAATCTGCAGTGGTGACACGTACCGATTTGCCCGGCAGTCCGGCCGGTCCTGGTTTTCCCTACCAGGAAACAGAACGTCAATTTAAAACATTAACACAAAAAGGCACAAAAACTGGGACGATGTTTAGCGTCTGGGGCGTCCAGGGAAGCCAACGCAGCTCCGAACGGTCACATGATGAAGGCTGGGGTTTGTTTTTGCAGAGAGGAGGGTGAAACCCTAGATGCTCTCACCAGGATGGGGAATGCATGAATGGAGCCTCTGTGAGCGGCACCACTCACCAAAATATTCTTCAAAAAAAAAAAAACAAGCTTAAGGCTTCCTGGGCTGGAAATAAAACAGAAATAAAAAAAAAACCCAAACCTGATTTCAGGTGAGTCTGTTGTAATTTAAGATTTTCCTGTTTTTTGTTCACTTTTTTTCTGGAATATTAGATCACATTGGTGTATAACCTCTAAAATCTGAGTGAATGACCCTGGACTAGTATTGTAGAATAATAAAAGGACTGATCAGTCAGGTGACTGCCCACCGTCGGCCTTACAGAGCCTGTCAATCTCAGAAATAAGAGTAAATCACAGGTGAGCTGCAGCGCGAGGGCCGCGCCAGTGCGTCCATCATGAAAGTCATCCATGCTCAGCGTGTCGGGTGTTGGAGTTAAAAGGACTTAAAAGAGAGAGAGAAAAAAGCGGGATTTTTCTTACATCAGTGCCGTCCCTCCCCGGTGGCCCTGGGGGTCCTGGTGGCCCGGTGGCTCCTCTGGGGCCCGGCCTCTGCACCAAAAAGTCATTCAAGTCAGAGTCATTTCTCCAAAATATTGAGCAGTAAACTAAAACCCTGAAAGACGATAACACAACTCCAGGGCGCCATTACGCATAAAAAATGCGCACACGAGGAAAATTTACACAATTACACGAAGATTCTCCTGTTTTTATACATATTTTTTTAGTAAAAATAACGTTTGTTGTACATAGGAGGCCCCCGCAGGAGCCGAACAGAGGTGCCATTGTGCGCGGCGGCGCTAATCTCCATCTCTACATTCCACAGCTCGGAGGAAAAACACCACCCGACTTCATGGAAAAGTGCGACAAACGCGGCACCTGCGCGCCACCGTGAATCCGGCCAGGGAGAGTGCGTGTGAGGGTTTGGGAAGCCCTTCACAGTGGTACATGCAGGCCCGGCCGAGAGGTGCCACCGTCACCAGCGGAGCCGACGCCTCCGCGCGGCTGTGCGTAAACCTCACCTGGCCGAGGGTGGATGTCAGAAGTTGGCCCAGCAGGAGCGCCCACAGAGCAGAGAACACCAGCATGGCTCCGGCCCGCCCTCACAGCCTCCGGATGATGAGAGGAAAATGGGTCAAATCCCCCCGTTCCCGTCCTCGCTGACTGGTCGGGACTCTCCGTCACGTCGCGGCGCCGCTGCCGAGTGGATCCTCTCCGGTTCCAGATCAACCCGAGCCTCCAGGCGAAGGGGCTGAACTCCGACTGGACCCTGTGCGCGGGGGCGAGGGGGGTGGAATGAGAGGGGCAGCCAAGGAGAAAGCATCTCGGACACGGAGAAAGTGGGCCGAGCTAATCCACGCAAACACGGCCAGCGGTTGGCCAGTCAGAGTCCGACCCCAACCTGCCGACTGCATCCATCCATCCATCCATCCATCAGTGCTGCAGCAACGCTCGCGCTTTTAATCAAGGTTACAGTAGGAACAGTAGCAGCAGAGCAAGGCTCGCGCACGCACGCTGCAGGCGTCAGGTGTACCTGAACGCATCTTCCTCCCCTGCGAGCACAAACGCGTCACAACACGGTCAAATGCGTGTAGAATCAATTAGATCCATATTCCCTTTAAGATCGAAGCAACACAAGCAGAAAGTGTTAAAAAGCTTTATTATAAGGTTCCAAACAGGTGATGGACAGATCTGCAGAGGCTGGTATGAAGAAATCTGTAGCGCACAAACTGTTTTAATTCACGTTTACCTTTGCACTTGAGGCCTGTGAAAACTGCAGCATGGTTTTTTTCATAGCTTATTTATGCTGCTGCGGGGGCATCGCAGGACTTCGCTGGCCGCCGGCGCATTCCCAGGAGCAGCAGATTACTTCTGAAGAAAAGGACAAAGTTCAGCAACAGCAGGGAAAAGTGGAGGAGCCACAGCGGAGTCCTGAGAACGGCGGGTCAGACACGGAGACCGGGAGCGGCTGCTCAGGTTCCTCCCTCAAAAGCCTCAAAAATAGTGCTAATTTACTCTGTCTGGAAAACAGCATGGGAATGGGGGATAAAGGATTTAGCACTTGTGTAAGGATATTAGCATTTCATCATGTAATTACTAGTTTCAACAATGAACATTGAAAATTAAGTGCAAATATATAAAAATGCATGATCATATTGGTACACTAGACCTTAAATTATATTCAGTTCTGCCGGGAGGACAAATATATATATTTCTTTTTTAAATTTTTCTACAATCAGCCAGTCTTAGTCACATTTTTCGGAAAGGCCGAAGCCTCGTTTCCAACCTGCATGAAAACGGGAAAACGACATTCAGCCTGGATTCATCTGAAGAGCAGAGACACAAACAGGGAGAGAACGTCCAGCAAAGGTCTGGAAAAAAGAGGGAAAACCGAGGAAAAACCCTCCGAAGAATCAGCCGCCGGCGGAGAAGCGACGAAGCTGCTGCTGACCCAGAAGAAAGAAGCTAAACTCCACCGTGTGAACACACACGCACACACACACACACACGCGGTTTACCCAGCGTCTCCCAGCAGAAGCAAAGGTGCTGGAGCCGCGCAGACGCGGAAAAGACAGAAGAGAGGTTCAAGTGTTCCTGTTTTCTGATAAACGAGTGGCCTGTTTGAATCACGCAAAGGCGGCTGCGAACGTCTGTAGTCCGGAAAGGTTTTAAATGAGGACCGGAAGGCTCGGAAAGAACCGGAAGGCTCGGAAAGAACCGGCGCGTGGGAAAGTTCACCCCAAGATGTGTACGTACGTATCCAGCGGTTAGCTTCACGCTAAAAAATAAATATAAAACGGGCAAAATATCCACCTGGGACTGAAGAGGTCAGGTGGGCAGGCGGGAAAAGGTGGGCGGAGCAAAACTGACCTCTCCCGTCTCCAACATCTTTGCGGTTCACAGTGATCCAGGTGACCGAGCCCACCTGGATTAGCCGTCGGGGAAACCGAAGCGCCTTTGTTCTTTGTGGCAGCCGGCCCGGGTCTAGCTGGGGTTTCTGCCATGAAAAAGTCCCTGTTCTCAGCGGGGGGCCCCCCGGGGGGCCTCAGAGCTCCGCCCCTGCCGCTGCTGTACAGATGAATGTGGGCGGAGCCCTTCAGGAACTCTGGGCGTTGGCGACCGACGTTTGGGACTCCATGTCCACGTCCTCGGGTTCCTTCCCGTCCGCCCGCTCGCCCGCGCCGCCGTGCGCGCTCCTGGCCGAGCCGTTCGGGGCGGAGGCGTGTGCCGGCGAGGCGTCGCCGTCCGTGCCTTTCGCTGAAATCGGTCCTGGGGATTTTCTCCTCCCGCCCCAGAAAGGGAGACGGGGAGTGTTTTCAGGGTCTTTGGGGGGGTTTGGGCGGAGGAGCCCGCCGGAGCGCCGGCTCTCCCGGCTTCCGCCTCTCCCCTCAGCCGGCTCACCGGCCGAGCCGTTGCTCTTGGGCACGTCTTCCCTCTTCTTCTTTGGTGGTTTTTCGGCCTCCTCGTCTCCGTCGGTCAACATGTTGTCGGGCTCCTTTGAGGCGTCGCCAAGCTCCGCCTCCCTGGCGGCGCCGGGCCTGGCTGCGCTCGCGGTGTCGGGGCTGAGCGACTGCTCCATGTCGTCCGCCTCCTCCGGGACGCTCTCTCCGTTCACCGACATCTCGTTCCCGGACTCGGCCTCGGGAATCCCGTTCCTGAGCGACTCCGCCCCTGGTTTTGGCGACCCGGAGGCTTTGCTTCCGCTCTTTGCTCATCCGTTTCTCCCGCTCCGCCCTCGGCTCCCGGGACACTCGAACCGCGCCCTCCTCCGCGGCTTCTCCGTCCCTGCTCTTCTCCGCCTTCTTGAACTGCTTCTGGATCTTCCTGGGACACCACACGAACTTGTCCTTCGGCTCAAAATGGTGGTAAGGCGAAGCGGAGCAGCTCCTGGCGCTGCCCCTTGTCCAGCACGGCAAAGAGGAAGTAGTCGAGCACGCTGCGCTTGACGCTGCCCAGCGTCTTCCTCACCAGCGTCTCCTCCAGGAAGAAGCGCACCAGAGGGGCCTGGTAGTGGCGGAAGCCCAGCTCCCCCAGGCTCTTCAGGATGCGGGTAATGCGCAGGTTGTTGTGCATGTTCCTGGAGAGACGAGCACGTCAGACGCAACCACGCCCACGCGTCCGTTCGGCCTGGCGGCAGCCGGAAGCTCACCTCTCCAGGTTTCCGAAGCGCTCCTTCCAGTTGTCGGCCCGCTTCACCTCGCCCGTCGCCTTGTTGACCAGGCGGATGCCGTAGAAGCCCAGCATCAGCTCGTAGGACTCCACCAGGCGCTTTTTGGCGTCCTCGTTGTTCTTGAAGGCCTGAAGACGACAAGACGTTCAGGGGACACGCTCGGAGCGCAAACATCTGCAGAACTGCCCACGTCCGGCCGCCAGGGGGCGCCACGACCAGCTGGCCAAAGGGTTTGAAAAAGCTCCGGCGTTTCTGTCATCACGTGACTGAACAGGACATTTTGCAGACTCGTTAGTCGGACCTCAGTCTCCATGGCAACGCGGCCTTTATTTGTTTATTTCATCTGGCGCCGGCCAGAAGTCGAGCTGAGTCCAGTCAGGAGGCTTCCGAGACTCGCTTACCTCGATTTCTTTTTTGGTGAGTTCTGAAGCCATGTAATTAACCCCCGGCTCCCGAAGTGGGAACAACCTTCCAGCAGAAGAGAAGAATCCAGAGTGAGACGACGCAGAAACGGGCTCAGAACCGTCCCGTGAGGCTCCGCGGGACCTACCACTGAATGTACGAGTGCACCCGCTCCAGCCTTTTGTAGTCATTCTTCCACTCCTTCAGGAAAGATTCAATGTAGACATCTGTGCAAAATAAACACACACACACACACCACCGGCGTCACCACACACGCGCTCCCAAACACCGACTTGGTGGACCAACATCAACACGTTTACCGTCAGGGGCTGAGGGGTATTTGTTCAGGTAAAACTGCAGGTTGTTCATCTTGTCCTCCGAGCACTCGTCATCGGTGAGGTTCTGTCCCACAGGAACCACCAAGTTGATCAGGACCAGTTTCAGCAGCATTTCTGCTGCAACTGGTGCAGCTACTCACCGGATATCCTCTCCTGTAGTTCTGCATGTCCTTGGCTGCTCTCATGTTTCTGGACGTGTGATGCCACTGTTCCAAAAATAGAGTTTAAAGAGTCAAAAATGCGTGAAGTGTTGGCACAGACCGCGTTAGCTCTGCTGCAGGTACAACAATAAGCGACCTTTCTGTCAGAATAACGTTACAGCGGTTGGACCGTGCTAACCCCTGCTCCGGTAAAGGTCCCAAAACACATAGAATCACGATAAAATTTCACCCAAAGATAAATGTACTCACGGTAAACACCGTAAGGAGCCTAGATTTAAGATTGCAGACAAAACACCCACGCATTGTAACTTGCACAACATGAGCCGACGTCGGCGGCTAGCTAGGCTAGTTAGCAAGGCTGCAGCACAGCTACCGTTAGCCTGCCAGCTAACGATAGCGCCGACAGCAGCGCTCCGGCTGTGTGCAAAAAAAGGCAACATACTCTACAGTTTATCAACGCTGTGCGAGTAACAGCAAAAGCGATTACGTTTAGAGACCAGCCAGATCTGTTTTTGTCCTGACATGACCGACGCGACTGGCTCCCTTCGGTCGGGTCGTCTCCATCACTCTCCGTGTCCCAGGTCGAGTCGTACTCGCAAACGTCGTCGTCCTCCATGACTGCAAACTTTACCCACGAACGCCGAAAAGGGTGCGGAGCGTTCCAAGGCTTTGGTTAGGGCTGCATGCTCAGGTTGTGTGGGGTCGGCCTGGCCCATCCGTCCTCCGGTCGACCATCGTCAGACAGCGGCGGCTGCTGCTGCAGCGCTGCTGCCTTCACGGACCGCTCGGAATTTACGCACTCGTGTGGCGTTTCATTTCCCGAGAAACTCTTTAACTTAGAAGTCGCTTCACCGTGTTAAAGATACAGAATTAAACGTGTTGAATTGAGATTTAGGTGTAATGTAAGATAAAAAGGTACTGGCATGGTATTAACATTAGCTTTACGATTTAAGATTAGAAGCAGAAAATTAAATCTTTAATTTTTAATGGAGCTCAACAGGAAGACGAAGCGTTGCGGCGTCTTCCTCTGTGGAATCTGCTGCTCAGTGAGGTTGTTAATCGGTCCTTTGATCGATCCAACCTCATTTCCGACATGGCCAGAAGGCAAAGTGTTGGTTGACTTGCCAGACAGACAATAAAAGCCCCCAAAGTGCTGCCACGGCCACGCAAAAAGCGTCCCCTCCACCTGGGAGCAGCTCGTTCAAATACAAACACACGAACCCATCAGAAGGGCTCCTGATCTGGGGCCAGAATAACGTCCAAAGATCAGAACTACTGTCTTTTTGCGTTTTGAACATGGTTCCTGCGTCCTCGTGGAAGCGCGCAGCCTCTTCGGTGGGCTTGGAGAGGTTTTCCACGGGTGTGAGGGTTTCATCGGAGCGGCTGGACGGACGGACGGATGGACGGCAGCATCCATCCCTGACGGGTGTAAATATAGCGCGCACCGTCGCTGAAAGGCCGCTGGTGTGGATTTCTATTTTGGGTGGTGGTTACCGTGGAAACCAGTCGGCTCCGCAGGCATCCGCTGTTTGCTGCTGCTATTTTGCGCCCCGGCTGAATATTAAAGAGAGCGTCTTATTTATAGATTTGAGGGCTTTATTTGAGCTGATCTGACGAGAATCAGCAGGTTTCTTTCTCTTGGAGATTCTATTTAAAACTCTGAATGCGTTTTCCCACTTTAAGTGGGAGCTTTGGACTTCACGGGTAAATGACGCCGACGGTGCGTGTGCGCGACGCCCCCTCTGCGTGTGGGTGCTGTGATGCAGGGACAGCAGGGTCCGTCTAACACCCCCCCCGACCCCGGGACCGCAGACTGGATCCAGTCGGGCCGTCCGTGCTTCCGGAGCGGTTGCCACGACAACCAGAGTGGGTTTCCACGAGCGCGCGGGGAAGAGGAGTGTGCGTCAGCCCCCCGAGGCGCAAAGTGGTGATTTTCTTTTCTTCCTCCAAAGTTTTTTTTGTAGTACGTAACCGATGATAGAGGTAAAATCGCTTTTTGGCTCTAAAAGTGTCATTTCTCACATTCTTCCCCGATTGTAGCACTCTCTGAATTATTGAAATGCCTTTTAAAGGTTTTAAATACATTCTAAAATCACACAGTTATTCTCAAATGAGTTTAAAAGCAAACCCCTGCAGAAACAAGTGTATGTGAGTGAGTGTGTGTGTGAGTGTGTGTGTGAGTGTGTTAGTGTGTGTGTGTGTGTGTGGAGTGTGGGTTTGTTGGCAGGTGTCACTAAGGCCCACTCCTACTGTCCTTCCTGATAGGTTCGCGCCAGGATCGCACTTGTTGCGCACAGATGATCCGATCAGCACACACGCGCGCACACACGCGCGTATGCATGCATGCGTGTGTGTGTGCATGCATGCATGCAGCCTTTTCTCGGGGACATGCGCGTGAGCAGGGGCCACCGACGACCGCGCTGCGAGCGTCGACCTCCCCCCGCGCGCGGGCAGGCTCTGCGGCGTCTCTCCGTCCAAACCTGGCGCCCCGCTTTCCCCCGCGCGGTTCGGCCCCTCTCGCGCGCCTCCGCCGCCTCTCACGCAACAGGCTGCGCCGCAGATGTGGCGCCTTCGCGCTGGAGAGCAGCTCCACCTGTGAGTTCCGCCCAACGCCGAGGATGAAGAAGCAGAACGTCCGGACGCTGTCGCTCATCCTCTGCATGTTCTCCTACCTGCTGGTCGGCGCCGCGGTCTTCGACGCGCTGGAGTCGGAATCGGAGAGCTCCCGCAGGGGCGTCCTGGAGCAGAAGCGCAGCGAGATGAAGAAGAAGTACCGATTTTCGGAGGGCGACTACCGCGAAATCGAGCGCGTAGTGCTGCAGGCTGAGCCCCACCGCGCCGGCAGACAGTGGAAATTCGCTGGCTCCTTTTACTTTGCCATCACGGTGATAACCACCATTGGTAAGTTTGTGCAGGTCGTCATGAAACGCCCCCCCCAACACACACACGCACACGCACGCACACACGCACGCAGACACACAAACGTGACATTTGACCCTCGTGCGGTTAGATAACAGCGAATCCAACCCTCTCTCCCGTCCTCCTCCCTCCTGAAGGTTACGGCCATGCAGCTCCAGGCACAGACGCAGGAAAAGTCTTCTGCATGTTCTACGCCGTCCTGGGCATCCCGCTGACCCTGGTCATGTTCCAGAGCCTGGGAGAGCGCATGAACACCTTCGTCCGCTTCCTCCTGCAGAAGACCAAGCAGTGCCTGGGCTCCCGGCACACCGAGGTCTCCATGGAGAACATGGTCCTGGTGGGTTTCCTGTCCTGCATCGGGACGCTCTGCGTCGGAGCCGCCGCCTTCTCCCACTTCGAGGAATGGAGCTTCTTCCACGCCTACTACTACTGCTTCATCACGCTCACCACCATCGGCTTTGGGGATTTCGTGGCCCTGCAGAAGAAAGGGGACCTCCAGGAGAGGACGCCCTACGTGGCCTTCAGCTTCATCTACATCCTGGTGGGCCTGACCGTCATCGGGGCCTTCCTCAACCTGGTGGTGCTGCGCTTCCTCACCATGAACACCGAGGATGAGAGGAGGGATGCCCAGGAGAGGGCGTCGCTGAAGAGGGAGAAGGGCCTTCTGGGCGGGGCCCTGAGCGTCCTGGTGGTGGGGGAGCAGACCAGGAGCGACCTCCGGGAGAGGAGCCGGAGCGGCGTGGCGCACAGCCGCAGCCACAGCACGCTCTTCCTCCCGATGGAGGAAGGAACCAGCTGCACCAACCTCATCACCTCCCCAGCGGAGGAGCCCCAGCGAGGGAGCCCCAACCGGCTGCGCTTCCACATGGGGCCCGGCCGCCCGGAGTCCAGCCTCAGCTCCCTCTGCTCCTGCGTCTGCTACCGCCTGGGCATCTGCGACAGCCCCCTGGTGTCCCACAGCAACCGCCGCGGCTGCCGCCCCGATTCCAACTACTGCAACTCGGTGTCGTACAGGATCCGGGGCTGCTCGCCCGGCTCCAGGGACCACACGGGGCCCTCCTCCCCGGAGAGCACGCTGTCGCCCGGGCACAGCTTCCAGGAGTTCCCTCGCTGCAGGAGGAAATCAGTGTGAAGGGACGCTGCGTTTTTTAAACCCTTTTTGTTTCTTTTTGCATAGATGAGACTCAGTTTTCCAGTCCTGCATGCCAGCGCATGTTCCAGAGACCAGATGTGCATGAGACCGTACCTTTCTATGGATGTGTTGATCATAAGGCCTCAGACTATTCTGACCAAGCACACAGCCCAACCCTGAACCCTGTGAGTGTGTGAGTGTGTGTGTGTGTGTGTGTGCGTTAGGTGAGGGTCCACAACACAGCCTCTCTGCATCTTCATGGATGTAGCACACGGGTGATGTAGCAGGTGGCTGTTATTCAGATTTCATGTACATCCCCTGCAGTATTTCTTTAATAAAGCGAGTGTGTGGGTGTGTTTGGTTATTATAATCCAGAAAAGTCAAACCATTTTCTTCACATTTATGTAGTTCAATTTGGGTTGATGTCAATGAAAACACACCAAGATGCTTGGAGATTACTCTGAGTTTGGGATGAGAAATAGTTTTATGTGGCCCTTATGTAAGGGTCCCCAGGAAGACATTTGAAGCCACCTGTTCCATCGTTGGACCCGCTACTTTATGTAGAAACGTGCACCCGGTTGGGTCCTAGAACCAGGAAAATTGATTGCTTATAAAATGCCATCTGCTCCGGCTGCTCGGCGGTAGCGGGGCCTATTACTTTCTGCTTTTGTCACATTAACTTAATCGAATCAAAATGTATTTTTCTCCCATTTTTTCTACTCAGAGTGGAACAAAACAAAGATATTTGCTTACCTTCAAGCTGCGGCGTTCGCCCAATCAGGTGACGGAGAATAGCGTCGGCAAGCGCGCCCCCTACAGGCCGCCGCGCGAACGCTTCTAACAATAGTGACAAAGAGGCGCGTGTCCACTAGGGGGCAGTATACGCCATTCATTTAATTGGCAGGTCCGTAGGGGAGCAACAGAGGCCAAGAAAAACTCATTAATTACTTATTTCTTTTACATGCAGTTCTTGTTTGTGCACTGCATAAGTTGGACAGAGGTCAGATCTGCAATGCAAAAGCTTAATCCCAAGGCCACATCTATTGTGGTGGCCATGGAAACAACAGAAGAGTCACAATGAATGTGCAGCACCTCCGTGGTTCCCTTAAGTGGGATTTTTAATGTTTTTCATAATTTTCTGTAAAGCATAATTGTGGTCTTAAGAAGCCTGCCAGGAACCACGTCCACTCTACAGACAACATTTCAGTCTGTTAAAGGAGAATACAAGAATAACTGCAGCTCTGTTTCTCCTCTGCTATCACAGTCCCCACAGAGCCTCTGCACGCAGCCTCGAAGCCATAATTCCATTAGCTAATCAATACCTGTCAAATCAACCTTTCTCATACAGATTAGGCTGAACTGCCCCGCTGAGCACATCGATCCAGATAGTCATTTGTACAGCAGATGGAATTCAAAAGGACTCAAGTGGGGAGAAAAGTACTGATAGATGGATAAATGGATGAGTGGAAGGATGGATGGAGAGACAGACAGCTAGTTAGATAGATAGATAGATAGATAGATAGATAGATAGATAGATAGATAGATAGATAGATAGATAGATAGATAGATAGATGGATAAATAGATAGATGATAGATGAAAAGGATACTAGTGGATAGATGAATGGTAGGATAGGTAGATGGGTTATAGAAACAAACTGTAGATAAATAGATAGATCACAAATCCCTGAATAGATTGATGTCAGGAAAAGTGAAAGAATAGAAGAAGGGTTGGTGGATGGAGGGAGGATGATAATCAGAGTCTTGGAGCTGCCACACAGAGGCAGCAGAACACAACCGTTACAATCTGGAGGCAACAAGAAGAGAAAGAAGACACAGTGGAATCAGCGGCAGCTCGTCCTCATTTGCAGCCATCAATGATTTCCCAGCAGAGAATTTAGCAGAATGGATGTGATTATTATTTTCCTTTGCGATTAGGAGGCTGAGGATGACAAGTGGAGTCTTTAATAGCAGGACTCATTGTTTATTACGTGGTTATAAATAAAGCTTTGTTTATGGCCTTGCGTTTGCTGGGTAGAATAGAATAGAACTTTATTCATCCCACAGCGGGGAAAATTCACTGTCCCAGCAGCATGAACATTGGAAGAAAAAAAAATTGAAATATAAAAGAAGAAGACAAGATAAAATACAAAAAAATCTTTTTGCTGTATCTTACACTATATACACAGAAAAATCCAGATGCAGACGGCAGCTGTTCAGGCAGAAGGAGGCAGAAAATATTTAAACATATTAATGATCACAAAGAAGCATTTAACTAAGGGATGATGAGTTGTTGAATTCAGGGTCTTTACTCTCCTGTTAGCTGTGAATACAGGAGCTTTGCTGTGTTTTATTTCATTTTCTATCAAAGAAAGAAGCAGAAACGTGTCATTTTGTTTTATTTATAATGTACTCTGGATCCATCTGGTAGCGTCCAACCAAAAAGAGGTTCCTTTTTTACAAGAAGATGCTCATGTTTGGTGGATGTTTCGGGGTTTTGCACCGACGGACGTGGAAGAACCGAGTCCTGAACACCTGGGCCGTGTTCGACCAGCAGAGCTTCAGGTTTACAGGCCTCAATATTCAGTAAATCTGGTCCACCGGAAACAGCAAAAACCGTCCAGCATCATCAGGATCCACCGATCGATAGGAGCTGATGGACCCCCCAACCCACCCGCCCCCACCCCTGGTGCACCATGTTTGGTCTCAGAGCAATTAGCCCTCTCGCATCGGTGCGCACACAGCAGATATGTGGCTAATCTCAGCCCTTCTACACTTTCTCTCTCTCCGTTATCGATTCCGCTGTGTCCCCTTAAACCTTTTCCTTCTCTCTCTCTTTTCCTCGCCGTCAGTTTGACTGTTTGACACGTGTAACCGGAGGTGTTACAGCTTTTATGCTAATTCTCTTTATTTGCCTGTAAAAAGCTATTGTTGGGGGCGGCTTATGGATGTGTGCTTGTCAGGTCTTTTGTTTGCTTTGTGTTTCTGTGTCACTAAGTTTTTTAAGCATTCCAGCTTCTGGACGTTTACAAAAACAGTGTTTCAAACAAAACGTCTTTGTGTGGCGTCGCTCCCAGCATGAGCACATTTCCCCCCAGCCTCATATGTAAACTCAGAGAGTCTCCCATCACGACCCAACAGTCCCGTAAACAGCTCGAGTGACGGTCGGCGGCGGAGGCGTTGCAAGATTGAGAGCTGGATTTTTTATTTTTTGGCTTGACACTAATTTCACAGTTCACTGCGCAGCGTTTGTACAGGAGAAGATGACTTTTACCGCAAATATCACACTTCTTCAAGCTGATCTCTCCAGAAAAAAAAATCAATAGCCAAGTATTAGGCATCATTTCTTGTCTGGGGGTGCACCACAGGGCTCCTGATTAGAACCACTGAGTTTCTTCATGTATCAAAAGTCCCATAAATGTGTCCTCCTTTATCTTGAAAATGAGGCTGAATGATCTCGGAGTTCCACAAACGATGTGCAGCCGAAGTGCGTTTCTGCGGCTTCGCTGTGATTAAACCTCCATTTCTCAGAAGAGAGATCCGGGTGGAACCAGCAGGATTTGCAGTCACGACGCATCCCACAGCCTGTGAGACGGAAGTTCGGTTTAAAGACTTCAGTAATCGATGCTCTTTGTTTCGCAGCTCCTCCAGCTTCCAGCCAAAAGACTAATGATGCGTTTAGCTATCCAGTAGTTGGGTAAACATGACCGCCTCCCCCCTGCTGGCTGCTGCATGCGGTGACCTGGGACTGGAGGAGCGCAGTCACGCTGACTCGGAGAATCTAAACCCCACGGAGGCCGGCTTGTCGCCGCACCAACTGTTCGATTCGTTCAGAGACACAATATGGCCGCCTTGGCAGAGCCGGAGGAGCCACCGGGGGGCCGCTCCTCGCCAGCCGACTCTTCCACGTTTCTCTTTCCTACTTTTCAGCGAGAGCAGACTCCGTGTGGAGCTCCCGAGGACGGAGCCGTGAGCTGTGATCAAACATGCAGGGTTCTCGGAAATTATTCAACAATTTGACACTTTTATTGTCTCCTGCTTGATTTATGGATTTCAGCCACAGACTGAATTCATGTTGGTGCAAAAGAACAAACAGAAACGGTGCCCTGGAACATGTTTATTCATGTTTTATGAACGAGGCCCAGCAAACAAATATGAATTATTTCTGCAGCGACACAGAGAAACGATGATTCTGACAATTTAAAAAGGCGAGGACCTCAAGCACGTGGCGGTAAACCACCGCAGATCGACAGGTGGCTACGCCTACGTTTGTTCTGACGTCTAATCAGAACTGTTTAACTTTCTAAAGAGAGGTAGCAAAGAGCTCCGGGGTGGCGTTATTATCTGCAACAGAATCTTTGTCCAGATCCCTGAGAATCAGTGTGAGACTGAAAAAACAAAAAGCAGCCTTTTTTGTGTATTTTTCATCAAAGTTATTAAATCTGATGGATCTGCCGATGGATCTGCTGATAGGCGGGTCTGTGCAGCTTAGCTGATTGTCGTTTTCATTAGTTACGCTGATGTAAAACTGCTCCGGCTTCATTGTAATTCCATCGTTCTTTATCTGCAACCAAGCATTTTTTTTTTTTTTTGAAAATGTAAAACTTCCTGTCTGGTTGGCAGAACTTTTCTCTACAGTTGCGGGTTTGTTGTGAAATATTCTGTGGTCAGTGGACAGAAATGACCTGTGGGTGAGGGACGTCTTCGCCCTGCAGAGGCCTGTAGATGGCAGCGCTGCACCGCCTGTTTCCTGGCTGGTTTCACCGTGGCGCGTCTGCAGGTGTCCGGTTTCTGTGATCAGCTCCCTGTTTGTTCTGCTGATTTGAGCTTCATATTCAGATCTCAGATTAGTTTTCGGCACTCACAGCAGCTGTTTTCATACCAAACTGCAGCTTTCGTCTGATATTTGCACTGAAATTGGACGCCCTGAAGAGATTTTCCAATCAGGATTTAGCGGCTGTAATTAGCCACAGCAGGCCCATTCAGCTCTCCTCATCCTCAAATCAAAGAGCATCATCGTCTGAAAATGCAGACATTTAATTATTACCCAGTGTATCTGCGTTGCCAACTGCGTCTCCCTTTCAAATCAGTGGAGTAACTTCCTGGAGACGAGGTTGGAGTGTGATTGCGCTGATCTGGCTGTTGGAATGCTGGATGCCGGAGTTCTTTGGTCCGATTCCGCAGATCCAGTCCGGCAAAGATAAAACCAACCACACGGGAGAGGGCGGTGAAACTGGGTCGCCCTCTGGAACCTGATGGACGGCCTTCAGACTGTTCTGACACCGCTCCTAAAGTTCTGTTAGCATCAAATATGCATAGATGAGTCTATTTTTAGCCTCGAATCAGGCAGCGGCTCAGTCTTTTGGCAGAGTGAGGCGAAATAACTGTGCTTGTTTCACGGCACGAAAATAAACAGCGACTCCGCTCGTAATTAGTTCTCTGAAGGCTCAAGTTTCACGGCTGCTGAGGTGTCTGGCAACCGGTGGCTCTGGTCGGGCCCAGCTGGTTGAGCCGTCGTCGCGCGACCTCCAGCTTTCTACATCGTTCTGACCTTTCCTTGGTCATGTGATGCCGAGTAGCAGCCAGCCATTCAGGGACCTCAGCGCCAGCTTAGGTTAATGGTCAGACTGGGTTTTATCTAATTAGTTGTGCTGCTAGATGCATAAATGTCACACACTCATGGTAGAAGGGCCACTTGCTCTACTAATACGCCTGGTTTCGCTTGGTCTGAAAGACCTGCTTCATTATCTGTTTTCCAACCGTTGTTCTTGACCTTCTGGTCGACTCCCAGGCTCTCCTCTTTGGCGGGAGCCTTCCTTGTGACGACGTGTAGCGAGGTTTTGCCTGGTGCACAGATGGCGAGCAACAGGAAAGAGCGGGAACGGACCGGGCTTCCGGCCAAGCGCCGCTCTTTGTGCGGGCAGGTAAACGAGACGAGCAGCGCCATCGTCTCCTGATGGGTGGATCGTTGAAGGAAGATGTTTGTTTTCAACCGAGCGTCTGTGTAAAACAGGCGATTATTCTGGGAAGTGACAAAAAGGGCTAACGGGCGAGAGGGCTGTTCCTCTGAGGTGGGCTGGAGGAAAAACCGCTGCACTTTCAGCTCAGAGAAGTAGTTGCAACCTGCAGCACTTAACCCAAGCTTGACTGAGAGCAGCAATTAAAGGGGATGGCTCCATTAAGACATTTGCATTTTGCTGCATGTTAGATTGCCTTTAATTAGTCCTGTTTTGCAAACTTTGGAGAAATAGAGGCGAAATTGGTATTTCAGGACTCCAGCTGCATGCACATATGTAGAAAATGTCCCAGCGGTGAGCCGTGTGAGGAATGTTGGGCTGTTACTGGTTTGCAGACTCACCCAGCTCCAAACCAGGATGCTCACTCACACGTGTATGAAAAGAATACCTATGGAAATAGCTGAGCAAGACGGGAACTTGGCTCGGAAATAGCGAGATGGAAACATCTCGACCTCACGGTCTTTGCAGGGAAAGTTATTGTGAGTTTTTTGAATGTTTTTGAAAAAGCGCTTTGAGCAACAAACCAGTCCTCACTCCACCGCACTGGCCTCTCAGCGAACGTTTTACCCTCCGAAAACCACCGAAAATAGAAATCACCGACGCCGAAGCGCACCAACGCCGCTGCAGAACAAGCAGTCTCGGATGATCTTGACATTTGAAACCCTTGACCTTCCGAACCTCCGGTGTAGCTAGTAAATATGTTCCGGACTGTGAAAAGGCAAACGTTTTGCTATATTTCTTAAGGTAATGACATGGATTGCTTCTAGGTAGCGTCTGTTTTTATCATCTCGTTGAAGAACCAGGATGCTGGATCACCTCCAACTCCGGTCAGGGATATTTTTCCAGGATCGTCTGTCCATCTGACTCATAGACGAGGAAAACTGACATAAATCCCCCTCAGACATGTGGTTTTATTGTTGAGGCTGATTATGGAGTTTGGTCCAGACCGACTCGATGCTAACTCTACATGCTAATCCCCCTTGAGACGACATTTATGGTGATTTACACATGAACTGAATCGACGTGTGGAGTCTCTGAAATACTGCAGCTGTTAGCAGAACCACATGGATGAGTTCCAGTGAAGAGACCTGCAACATAAAAGTGCTCCACGGGTGCACATGACGGTGAGATAGTAGCAGTCCCAGATGGTTCCAGGCAAGAAATCCTCTCACAGAAAGGGGAATCGAGTCACCTTAATTGTAATTAGCAACTTCACACGATGCTGATTTCATGTTTTGTACGGCAAAGCATCAAAGACAATAAAGAAATCAAAACTGGCCTTTTAGAATAATCAAAGCGGGACTCGCAGTACAAAACACTCCCTGTTTTAGTGCTAAAATTCAGCTTCTTGGCTCATATTTGGTGTCAGAGCAGCTAAAGTTAGAACCTCCCACCCCCCAACGGTGATGTAATGAGGTGACAAGGCTGAGGAGCTGAGCTGTCACTACTTCCTGATTTAATCACTGGGTGCTGGGCGGTGTCAGGTGTTAGCCAAATAGTTTTTTGGGTGGCAGATGGGAGATCAGTGAAAATGTGGCGATGAAAGTATAGAAAAAGGCTGAGCGTATAAGTTAAACCCGCGTCATGTCAGCGAGATGATCCCATCAGGGACTCCAAAGTGATGTCACGTTAAAAAGGCAGCCAGAAATGGATCCGTTTACGATTTCAGAGAGAAGAAGAAGAAGAAGAAGAAGAAGAAAAAAGACACTTTTCTGACTCTGCTATCAGGTGATCAAAGTTCAGGCCTATATTATTATGTGTGGTGTGTTTTTCAGAAGTTTCCATCAAGTCTATTTTTAGTGGGACCTGTAAAAACGTCTCCAGGTGCTGCAGGAGCCGGGAATTTATTCACAAATCTTAATGTGCTTTTAGGAAAATGATGCTCAATACAAATATGAGCCTGTAAGCCATGTTCTGCTCAGCAGGGGTGATTAAAAGCACTCCTGTGCCATGAGAATTATGCCTTTTAGCCTAATGCATGCCACAGAAAATGAGCTATCTGTCCCCCTCCCCCCTCCCTCCGACACACACACACACACACACACACACTTTTCTGTGACTTCTGCACTCAGGTTTGTTTCTGTAATCTCTCAGTTACTCGCCTGTCAACCCCTCCTTCCAAATTTATCATCTTCTGCTTCTCTGTTGCCATTAGGAAGCGCCGCATCAGGCTGCTTCAAACCGCCAGGAGAGGAGAGGAGAGGAGAGGAATGGGTGGAAGCAGACAGAGGAGGGTGCATTAAAGACTTCAGAAGTGCTGCGGATAAATAATCATATTTCTGCGCACCCACGATGCTGGAAAAGCACCATCTGGGACGGGCTGTGGATTTGCATTACAATATAAATGGGAAGTTGCTGGAGCTGAAAGGGTGATGTGGAGCCGTTCAGCCAGCCTCCTCACTCCCTGACAGGATGGAGCCTCCCCTCCCCCCTCCTCGCACCAGAGCCCGGTATGAGGGCACTCTTTTGTCGCTTGACCGCCCCTCCACTGTATTTTTCCTTTTTTTGAGCCCGCTTGCTTCTGCTTCATTTTCAAATGCCCCATCTCGTTCCGCGGTGGGATCTGCAGATCTGCAGAAACAAAAGTTTCTGGAGGTCGAGGTGAGAGAGGCGGATCCTGTCGTGCAGGTACGTGTCCGTACTTTAAACGTGCGCCTCGCCACCGCTTGAAAGAGTGAATGTTGGTGCGTTTGTGGGACCACTTTGTCTGAGCGACTTTGGCGCGTCGACATCGCGCTCACGTGACTCACTGACTCATCCCGAGATCAGGCCCTGACGGCGCCCTCTGGGCTTGTCCTCGTGTTGAACGGCGCCTCGTGCCAGTTATTACATTCAGGACGCGCTTGTTGACTTTAGCGCGTTGCGACTGCGCGTCTTTCGTCTCCCACAGCGGATGTTTCCTTTGCTTGTCTGCTTCATTATTCAGGCCAGATGATTTAGACTGGAGCCGTTTTCATCAAAGTTTAAACATCACACTTGCTGCCGCGCGCGCTTCGACGACGCACAACAGGGAATGGGCAGGCACACTCTAAACGTGGCGCGATGAACAGGACGCGAATGTTTAAGCTAGCTATTGAATTGGATGAAATTACCCCATTTAGAGAGGTAGAGATGGTGTCTTTATCTAACTAGCACTGATCACCTATTTGGATGGGTTGGTGGTGTCAGCTGATGACCTTTGAACCCTGGGGATCGACCCCAGCATCCGGAATTCATAGAATCTTGGGAATGTGCTAACCATCGTGAGAGAAGAATATAAAAGACGCCAGAGAATGGAAAGTCTTCAGGTACAGAGGTGCCAGCGGTGAATCGAAGCGCTCCATTTCGCTCTAGTCCCGAAACAAAGAGAGATAAAAGAGAACAGGGCCTCTCCTGAACGTGCCTTTGAAACGCGACCATTAATGAAGAGCGTTTTTGGAAGCCACATTGTTCTGCTTGAATACGACGTGATAAACCTCGGGTTTGGAGATTATGCTCATTAAAACACACACGCTTCACACACATGACCAAAAAAAAAGAAAACTGCAGGAGTAAAAGGGAAAAAAAAAAAGCACAATTAATGTTCCAGCTCTCAGAACTCTCTTGTCACTTCATGGCTCTCTGGCTAATTTTCCACTATATCTGTGCTGATTGCAGATCTGCTGACAGCTCAGGCTGGGTTTTTAATCTGCTGTCTGTAGAAAAACCCTCTTTTTTAATGGTGTTAAGAAAAATCAAACTGCTTTAATGTATTCTGTGTTTTCTCTTAAAGACCAAACAGCTAAATAGTATGTGCAGAGGGACAAAATCACACGTTATCTGTGCCTTCTGCCATCGCTTCTGCAATGTTTTGGGCTTTTGTGTCGGCTCAGCTGGTTCTATTCTCAGAGCCGTATTAATTAGTTAACTCACTCTTTGATTTGCCTCATTTCAAAGGTCTTTGGTTAATTTAATGGATCGCGGGATTGAGCGTTTTAAAGTCCTGTCGGATATTAGAAATTCAGTGGCGGTCACCCGTCATTACTCTGCTTTTGTTTAAGTTCAGGCCGAGCGACGCCTTGTTGAAACCTACCTCCTCGCCCTCTTCTTCTTTTCACGTTAAAGGTTCTCACAAGCACAAGAACCTGTAGCTTAAGTACAGTTGAAGGAAGCGTTTCCACCTGTTTACTTCACCTGAGATCCTGGTAGGACAGAAATCCCGGCTGGATTGTAATCCTACAGGACTGGCTTTTTTTTTTTCCACGCAGAAAATCTGCTCTCATGTTCCCACCAAGAGGTCAGAGATTGGCTGTCAGAAATGACATGTCATGCAGCTTTGAAGCTGGTGTCATGGCGACCGAGTGGGCTGGAGGGAAAGTGGGAAAAAAAACAGTTGAGTGAATAAAGAGGTACAGATCCAGTACAGAAGGAGGGCAAAGCCCAGAGCTGCTGATGTACAGTGGAAGCGTCTTCTCAGAGCTTCATCTGCACCCTGGCTCTGTGTGTGTGTGTGTGTGTGTGTGTGTGTGTGTGTGTGTGAGAGAGAGATTGCAAAGACCTGCTGCACCCATGATGGATTCACGCTCATAAATCAATGTCGTGTTTTATTTAGAGGCACCAGCAACCCCGCCCCACTCCCTCACCCCTCCGTCTCTGAGGCGGGACGCAGTCGGCTCACGTGAACATCACGTCCGCGTCCGTGGCTTCAGCTATCGGCTGAACCATCACGGGAGCTCCAATAATTTCCTTTTCTGGCGCATCCTCTCACTTCTGTTTTTTTCTTTTTCTTTTTTTAATTTTGAAAGCCACGTTTTTTCCTGTTCTGCGCAGCTGTGACATTTACCCACCCTTTCACGATGAATTCATAAAAATTGAGGCGATGATAGCGTGCTGAGAGAGCGTCATGGAAAGTCATTACACGGGACGCGTCTCGGCCTGTCTGCGCCGGCCTCGCCACAGTCATTTAAACATTTTCTACTTTCCGCTGAACGGAGGAAGAGGGGAGGCGAAGTTGGGCTGCGAGCTCTCTGTGGACGCCTCTGATAAGGCTCCGGTATCAACGCTCTGCCGGCTGGCTGCCACCTTTCTCTCCGACTCTGAAAGACTTTTTCTGATCATTCCATATCGCTTACACACATTAGACAATCTGAATGTTTTAAGGGAGAAAAATAGCTTGTCACTTCACGGACTGAGGGCGTGTTTTCTCCGGGGCTTCCACAGACGGCTGCTCTCTGCAGACACGCCTGCACCTTCCTGAACAAGCCGGGAATCAGTCAGCGGCCTTTGAGGCTGATCCTGCCTCTCGAGAGCACCCGTTGCTACTTTTCATAACCGCAGGGATGTTTAAATTAAGTGGAGGGATTCTGCTTTAAAACAGGCAGATTGACAGCCCTGATTGGATGCTAACCTCGCCTCCATGTTTAGCGCCATGCTGCGCGCTTCTAAACGTTGCACTTTGATTGTACTTGCATTTCCGCCGCGGGGTGTGCAGGTCTCGCAGCAATGCCAGCAATTAGTGCGGCACTATACCAGCGTGAGGTACTTCCTGTATTGTCAAAGCGAGCTGACTGTCGTGAGGAGCCTCCACCTGTCGGTGACCTGCTGTCTCACTTACGCTTACATCAACACCTCAAACCTTCAATGACTGCAAAAAACCACTTTACCGGCCTGTGCCGACACTCTCCAGCCGGGTCCGACCTGCAGGCTGCAGAGTTTCCATTACACACCTGCGCAGGGCTGTTAACGGTGCGTTTAGCCGAGGCACTTCTGCAGCGCGCTGGCAGATTTTTGTGGTTTGAAATCAGAGCAGAGGCAGATAAGAGCCTGTAGCTTCAGGTGAGCTCACCAGCAGCAGCATCTGCACCACCAGAGGTAACACTTCAGTTCAAAATAGCTGTACACGAATACGATGTACTTACATAACCCCAGTCTAAGTTTATGATCTGTGCCTAACCCTCGGTCCTCAAACATCTCATTTTATGCAGTTTTCCCCTCTTTTATATAATTTCCGCTCTCACTTTTCACGATTTTTGTCGTTGATGTTGTAGACTCAATATTATGAATTACCAGCCAAAGCATTTGACAAAAATGCTACTAGCTTTGCAATGCTAATGCAAACCCCTTAATGATAACTAACCTTTTCTCTGGCGCACTTCATGTAAATTCAGTGCATCGTGTATGAGAGTCGCAACAGAAGTTCGGCCCACAGACACAGCAAACATCCTTCTGCAGATATGGACTTTTACGGTTCATAGAGCAGACTGTCTGCGCTGGCAGTGGGTGGTCGGGCAGTTTGTTGCACAGCTGGAGTACAACCGTGCAGGAGGTAGAATCTCCGAACAGCAGGACGTTGTTTCACCGGAGGGTTTCCATGGGGAGTTTGCATGGTTGGAGGCATCAGGAGACTTCCTTTTTCTTCTGTTTGGACTCTGAAAAGTCTGGATAAAACATTCTAATATTGTTCTTAGGGATGAACACTAGCGGCGTGCTGTGTGGGCCCTCGTTACGCGTTCTAGCCATGTCTGTTTGACCGCAAAGGCAGCTGAGTCACTCGCGCGGTTCCCTTAGACATTCAGCCAATCAGAGTGACCTTAACGACCGTTTTAACATGCTAAATCAGTTAATCGACAGCCGGCCGATTGCAACAGTGCAGAACACACTACAATGATTTCAGCTATCAATGCTCATCGACCCGCAGGTCGTCGGCCATCTTTCAGCGTGTAATGGCTCTGATGGAAGCAGCAACGGTTGTTGCTCCCTAAAGAGGAGACAAGGAATGCTGGAACGCCGCAGTTCACGCTGACCCCATAGAGTCTGTTAATGTGCGAGTTCAAGCAGAGAAGAGATGAGGAGAACAAAAGAAAAGGAATATGAACACAGTCACTGAGGAGGCGTGATAATGAGACACAGATGGAACAAATTTAGAGCTGCACCTACATTATTGGAAAAGACTGAGCACAGCGTCAACAAATGTACCCAGAAGATCAAAAATTGGACTTCATGCACTAAAATTAGTCCAAGCTATGATAGCAACGATACATTTTGCCACATTGCCAGTATATTTGGCCATTTTAATAAAACCTTTTGTATAAATTTTCCACTCTAATTATTTCCTTTGGGATTAAAGTTTTTTTTTTTTTTTTTTTTTTTTTTTTACCTCGATTCACCACCAGATGCTCCTCATCAGTTAGTCTATTTCTGCTGCTCCACAAACTTTACAGCATGTTGGCAGGTTAACTTTATTAACCTCCATACGGTGTTTACACCTGCAGCCCAGCCGCAGACCTTTAAATCACGCTGTGAACTCTGACTCGGGCGCGTTTGCACATAAAGAGATGGTAGCTGTGAGCTGTGTTCCACTCCGAGGAGTCTGCGTCTTCTCACTGGAACATATTTCAAATGTATAAGTGAAGAAGTGCTCGAAGGCAGAATCTTCTCCAATTTTACACGCAGACACTGACACAAAGTGATGTGCACAAACACAAATGTACGTTTGCGTTCACGCAGTCAGAAGACAAAAGCCATAAATAGCAGCTACATGAGGAGAGAGCAGAGCCATGCTCTCCTGGAGGAGGTATCCAGGCTCAGAGCTGCCGTCTCTGAGTAAAGGCGACCTGGTGTGAGTAAACAACTCTGTGAGAGCAGCTCCAGCGCAGCTAGCACCGAATTTGGAGGGATTAGAGACGTTTTAAGGAAATTCGGGGAATGATGTCTAATCCTTTGCCGCCACAGATCATTTTGATTTAATAAAAAAACACAGCTGCAGCAGTGTTGTGAGGAGGAAAATCAACAGGATTTATGTCACGTTTTTCCATGCAAACGGCACAAACGGCCCCATTTTTCACTTGCTTTTCCTATGTGCTCTGGCTAAATTGCGCCAATGCTCATGCGGCACGTAAGAAAATGAAGTGACAAGGTCTGACGTGGTTCTCGGTGAGTGAACGCGCATACATTATCCTCCTGCCACGGCTGAGTGAAATGCTGCCGGGGAGTGAAAAGAGGGTAATTTTCTGCAGGCGAGGTGTGGAACAGAAAGTTCTGTTGTGGTTTCACTTTCATCGTTCTGCAGCAACACCAGAGGTAATAAAAATAAAAAAAATAAATAAAGGGAAATGACACTGGAGATGAATCTGCTGGGATCACATCTGGATGTGAATTATCCAACCAATAACTGAGAGAACAGAAGATCTGGGCCGTAAATGGTGGTTATGGTGTTTTCAAGGCTAACGCACGAAATTTCTGCTTGAGCCAGAGGTCGTGGCTCCAGAACCAAGCATCCATGGCTTTATTGCGCGAAACCTGCCGAGCTGTTGCCTTGTTCTGATAAATCCACGTGTTGAGCAGGATGAGCACTCTCGAAGAAGAAATAACACACTTCAGCTTCCATCTGCTGGTTTTAGCTCGGAGTAGACATCTCTTCAAACAAAGCGTTTAGCAAAGAAAAAAAAGTTTTTTTTTTTCTGCTAGTCCTAATGTAAAAAAGGCCTCCTGGCTGATTGATCTGGATGATTCAGACTTTACTTTTCTCTATAAAAACATCTCAGTCAACTGAAAAGACGGCTAACGTTCATCGTGCGGTGTGGCAATCTCAACTTGTAGCTGCTGGCAAAACCAACTTTAGTGCCTCCTTTAGTGCTCGGGAGCTCATTTCTTTTATCCAGATGTAATTTTTTTTTCAAACTCTCTACTTTTCACAGCCCACACATTTCTCGGGGCATTTTATCCTCTGAAACTACAGAAGTCTCAGTCTGTGCCTTGATGACCAAACACTGAAGGCTACAGAGGAAGACTTCTGAATGGTCTAAATGTGGGAAAACTTCCGCTTCTCTCTCTCTTTGCTATTTATGATGGGTTATTGTTGTTATTTTTGATGCCTGCACAGTGAGCAGATTCGGGCTACTTTGCCTGACGACAGCGTCCGCCGCCTCTGTGGGCTCTACCTGATCAGACTCAGACCTTTCAAATCCCAAAACAATGTTTTTCTTTCTGTCATATTATCATTTTATGCTAACGTTTTGAACTTTCCCGTGTTTGACCTTATTGCCTGATAATGGGTAATGACAGAATTGTAGACTCTGGTTTCTATGGAGATGATAAATCTTCCATGTGAATAATAATAAGCAATTTTGTGCTCCGCTGGCCCTAAAAGCCTCAGCCAGCAAATAAACAGATAAATATATAAGCACAGAGCCCTGCTAGCTGAAGCGTCTCTGCACTCGCAAGTCTTTAAAGGGCCACTTTCTTTATGTCTGAAATCATTATGCGTCCTGAATGCTGTGCCACACCTCGTTGTTGTATCTAAAAGAAAAAAGAAATGGATGAGGTGAATGGTTGATAAAGTCAGAGGAGTCCATTTGCTTTCCACTCAATCACTTAAGGTTATTAAGATGTGGATGACGGAGAACCAAAACAGACACGACAGCAGATATTCCCGCTGAGCTGGTTTGTAGCATCACATACATCCTGATGAAGTAGATTAGCGGAGTTGTTTCACAGCAGCACGATGGCTGATGCAATACAATCGAACCCTTTTAAAGTATTGTTGTCTGTAAATACGCTCTTTTCAGCTTTATTCTTTGAATTTAATTACTCGTTGACCTTTTCTGCCCTTCTCCTGCTGCTGGGGTTTACCTGAAGACGCCCATAAATATACTATAACACATCTGATCTGATATAAATTGTACAACAAATTAAAAAAAAAAATCATTAACATCGTATATTAAAAGAATTAACCATATCAAAACACACTCACTAGTCCTCAAAAGATAACTAACACAAGAATAAAAGGTCTAATTTTAACTTAATTAACCTTGAATTTTGCTTCTATGTTTACAACAAGATAAATGGCTGTTCTGCATAAAGAACATTATTTTTTTTACAGTAGCTCCTCTGGAAGATGGATCCTCTCTGCATCTTCTCTTACACAGAAATGACAATAAGAACCCATTACCTCTTCTTAAATTGGCCGATCTGAGCTCCGTCGAGCTTGAAATTGTCGTTAATAAAGGCAAAAACTCAATCAGGACGATGCATAATTAATTTTCCTCGCGTGTTAATTCCATTAGCAACAGAAGAGAATGGTTTCAAATCAGCTCTTTTTGGAAAATATCTGCATGCGCGAGGACGTGAAGCAGCCTGAGGAAGAGCTCCTGGAGGTCTCGTTTGTCTGTCTGCAGGTTCTCTTCTTCCTCGCAGACCTGCAGCTTCTTTGTCCCCAGCAGAGCCACATGTCAGTCCTCATGTGTCCCAGACACAAAAGACCAAAGTCTGCTGAAACGTTTAAATGGAGGAACGACAACCTGGATCGATAGAGCAACGTTGGATACACAGGAGACCTCCTGATACTGATCTGCAGTGGATCGTCTGACTTGATTTGTAAGAGGCTCCTTTTGAAAATTGTTCTCCTGAGATGATGACACACACATACAGAAACACTAATTTATGCCCACGAGGAGGCCTCAGGAACTTCTAACAGGGTCCAGGTGTTCCTCTGAGGGCTCCACTGAGAATTATGGATGTCTCCGTGTCACTGTTCAACACATGATGGATTGGATTTATTGGGGTTAGGTTAAATTGTCCATGACAATTTAGGGAATATAAGGGAAGTAATCTGATTACAACGGGACTCTTAGGTCTCTGCAAGTTCTCCACACACAACAGAGAAGAAAAGAGAAATAAGAAGCACACCAGCACAGTCTGAAGACATCCCACCCTGCAAATGTGCACGAAGATGGTTCTTGTTTCTGTGGGACAAAAGAAGCAAAATTGCTCCAGGAGCAGTCTGCCTCACACACACACACACACACAGACACACACACACACAGACACCTGAACCGTTGAAAGTTTAAAGGATGCTGTGTTGATGCACACCTCCGGGTCCGTTCCCAGAGGCCTCATTAACAGAACCTGGAGGAAAAAGGTCGTGGTGATGCTGGAAGACTGATCACTGCACAAACACTTTAGAGTAGACGGACGCACCAATGTGCACATGCCTCCACTTACACGGATGTTCTTGTTAGGACATACGCACAAACAAATGCTGAAAGGTCCAGGATGGTTTCCTCTGATGATCAGCGTTCATATGGGGGAAAATGGCCTCAGAATCAAAACCACCATTTTGGTAAAAGACACTCAACGTGTCTAATGACTTCAGACAATTAAGATAAAGATGACCGTCCCCGCGGGAACGCTGATGAAGGAGAGTATTGTCTAATTAGATAAAGAAGGTTTCTCCGTTTGTTGTCTTAGTGAGCAGAAACTCCTGGGATGGAGGCTTCCTGCCAATTCCTGTCCCAAAACCACATCACTGGGGAAACAATAGATTGTGCTTGTGCATCTCTCTAAGTCCACGCACGCCTCAGCCGAGCAAAGTTTAATCTGCATCCAAAGCAAACTTGGGCTGGCTTTGCTAGGCGTTAGCCTACAGCGCACGTGTTTCTGTTAATCACAGTTAAACACACTCTGATGGCCAAAAAAAATGGGTTTTGATCTTTGTTCCTTCTCTTTTTTATTCATTAAACCAACCGTGCACACAGAGACAAGCAGAAATAGAGTAACAGGAGCCTGTGAAAAAATACAAATCTTATCATCTGTTGCCCAAGGTTTGTTCTCGTACATGCGCTGCCAAGTAGATGTGAACCTGCTCCACTTGTTCTACGGTTCTACCGTTCACCTCTGCCAGCGACAGCAGCCGCAATTCTGTTCAGACCTGAGTAGTGTTTGTTGTCATGGAGACCAACCTTTTTGCGAAAATTAGCTGGGATCTTTCGTCAGAGGCAGAGGTCATCTGGGTGTGATGTCACCAGTCATGGGTGACCCCAACCTGGACTCCACAAACAAACCAAACAAGACGACCATGTTGACGAGGCCCCCGTTCGCCTGTGTGACCGTTGGCCTGGCGACCGCCACTTCTCAGCCGGCCCCTCCTTCACGGGCTTCAAATTAAAAGTGGGGCTCACATAATTATAAGTTATTACGGTAATAATGCCATTCTGCTGTATCCTAAACGCTAGCTCATGAAAAACGCTGATCCCACGACGCGTCATCGCTGATGGTAATGAGTTGGACCAGAGCCAGGGATGTTTTCCCCCCATTTGACTCCGTTTCAGCACCAGAGCTTTTTAATGAGAGACATAATTATGCAGCACAAACATAATCTTCAAATGAAACACAGAACACAGAAACGAGGGGTTGGAAGGGTCTGTCTGTGCGAGAGAGTATGTGTGTGTGTGTGTGTGTGTGTGTGTGTGTTCCGGGGGCTGTACTCCGCAGCTGCTGCACATCAAAATGCCAAATTCCTCAGGATGACATGATGAAAATACATTTTATGTTTTTGTTCCATTACAAATACATGGTGATTACTGTCTTTTATCTGTTAATAGGACATTAGGAACTCTCAAACACAACCAAACCCTCGAATGAGCAAAGTACCCAATAAAACACTGGAGGTTAAAGAGTGGCGCCTTTGCAGAGAACAACCGCCATCCAATGGGGTGCACGGCTGCTGTGCTAGCGTCCTGGGCCTGGTTCTTTCACCGTGGTCTGATATGGTGTATTTACAACCTGCTGTTTTCTTTCTGTTCGATCTCCCTGAGTCACATGGCCCCTTTAGATTCCGACGCTCTTTAAACTGCACCTTCAGGAGATATTAATCTATTAAACGTTCTCTACTTGATGATAATGAATCTGATTTGCAGAGATGACTCAGCGGAGGCTCATGCACCGGCGCCTCCAGCTTTATCTGGCTTTTCTGGTGCGGCGGTGGAGCTTCTTCCAGCCGTAGCAGCTGTGCTCGGGGGGGGGGTTAAACCCACCTGCGACACCAGCGAGCAGACACCGAATCTGACTGAACATATTGGAGGGTTTAGAAGCTTCGACAGATGAGCGTTTTCCCTTCGCAAACAAGCCGCAGCTTGACGCGGAGCTGCAGCGACGCCATTGTGGAGCTGGCAGGTGGCTGCAAACACGACTTGTTGCTAGGAATCTGTCAGAAAATCCAGAAATCCTTCTCATTCTTCGAGGGAACCTGGTGTTCCGCAGGTGAGTCTATTTCAGTGTTTTTGGTGCATCCCTAACTCTGCGGGGCTAAAAAGTACATTAAATGTTTAAAAAAATTCATAAAGGGCGGTTTGGATCAAACATGGGATTGGCCTGAACTGCTGATTGGTGCTTTGGCTGCGGCTGGATCTCAGCAGCTCTGACCAGCTCCTGTGGCAGAAGGAGGTGGTGCTGGCGGCTAACGCTCTTTTCAAAAACTAATCACAACACTTCGGGTGACTGCGGTGTACCAAGCGCTCACAGATGAGCGCTGATTATCGCCCCGTCGCTCATCACACGACGCTGATTCAGGAAACGCGCTTTCGGGACTTTCAGCAAAAAGAAAATGAGCTGAGCTTGTAAATTTTGGAGCCATTCGAACTGAATAGCCAATTTAAACCAGAGAGGCGGCTACGCTGAGTCCAGTCGGCAAATGTTTCATTCATTCCATTCAGTGTGATGTTCATGTTGTAATCTTAAAAATCCAAATTTATCAGGAAGTTGTAGAAAGATGCACATTTCTCTTTTCTTCTGTCAGATGTGTACATATCTCCACTGATATATATGTGCCTAAATCAACCCTTTCTTTACAGAAAACTATAAACATCTGACTCAAAGCTGGGTTTTTTCACACTGGTTTGTTTTTGAATTGCACACAGTCCATCAAAGGCGCTCATTACTCGCTGCTCTGCTCAAAGACAACTCCTATTTGTCGAAGACGCCGCTGCAGCTGTTTGTTTCCACAAACTGTTTGTTTTCCATGACAACATTTGACTTCCACAATATTTTATTAAAAAAAAAAATCAAATTCTTGTTTCTTCCTGACTGTTTAATGATTTAATGTGACATTTCCATCCAACATTAAAATTGTTTTTGTGCGTGTGTGGTGTGTGTTCGTGCGTGGGTGTGCATGTGTGTGTTTAACAAATGTGACACACTCTTAAACTTGTAAGTTGAACAAACAGCTCGTTTTGTGAAGCCACATTTGTTCTTGCATCCAAGTCGAGGCTGCTGTGAATGGAGGCGAATGCCAATGCGCCATTTTATATATTTTAATCAATTCAGCTAAAAAAAAAGGAGGCTTTGCTTCTACAGAACAAAGCCTATCCTCATTCAGGGAAAGCCCCTTTAGCGATGCTGCCTATATTTGTCTGCGGCGGAGAAGGTTTGGATAAGTTCTGTCTGTGACACAAGATGTCTGGAAGGAAGATTTAATTACTTTTCCTTATTTGATGTGCAATTTTGCTCAGCAACAATTTGCAAGTTCTTCTGGGAGAGCTATTTTTTCTCTCTTCACCCAGGTCTCTGGCACAGACAGCTGTGGAACGCTCTTAAATCTGCCTGTTTTCTTCTTCAGCTGCGGGCGGTCTCCACCGGGGTTTTAGAGTCACGACTTTCTCTCCCTCTTTTAATTGTTAAGTCATCTGCTTCCATCCGGCTCTTTTAAAAGACGATTGTGCTCCTCTGCATTATTTATCCAGACTAAAGGGCTCCTTTGACTTAAGTAAAACACAGTGGAACATAAAGGAGATGAGGAAAACCAGTTGGAACCAGTGAGCTCCAGCCTCTTTGCCTCCTCGTCCACTTGAAAACCGTCTGTCTGGTCGGCGGGTTGCTGCGCTAAACCCCTCCCTCTACCGCCGCGACTGCTTCTCCCTCTATGCCGGTCTACAGTGCTGACCTTCAGGATGACAGGACGGAGCTGTTCGAGGCTGACCCTTGACCACAACCGGACTCAGCGGCTGTGGGGCGCTCGCTGCTACTGGAGCCAATTAAAATCGAGGCCTGCGGATGCACAGCGCCAAGCAGGAGCTTCAGCAGGGCGAGCTGCAGGCCCTAATTCTCTTAATACCTCAGCAGCACCTGCAAGGTGACCCAAGGCCAACACAGGATGACACACTGTTACTGTAAACGTACCACAGGAGTCCAGCTTCTGCAGTGGCCTGTGTGCAAAGACGATCTGTTATCTGCATGAGGATAAGAAGCTGTCTCCACAATAGGACTTACTTTTAACATTTCTATCGTATGTAGAGAAAGACTGTGGCTAAAGGTGTGTTGTTATGCTGATGACACCAAATTGTACTTATCAATGAAGCCAGATGAATTCAGCTAACACAACTGCAATCTTGTATTGCAGATATCAAGTTCTGGATGACCCACAATTTTTTTTCTGCTAAACTCAGACAAAACTGAGGTTCTATAATTTGTAATAATTTGTCCAAAAAACAGAAAATCTTTGACTAATGATATTGGCTTTCATAACGGACTAGCCTCTGCCTCTAGTACCATTATAAAGAACCTTGGTGTTGTCTTTGATCAAGACTTGTCTTTTAACACACATAAAACAAATCTCAAGAACTGTCTACTTCTACCGTCATAAGATTGCAAAAATCAGGCTGGTCCTTTCTTTCGAGGCTGTTGAGGAGCTTTGCCTTTGTTACCTCCAGCCTGGATTACTGTAACTCTCTGTTTGTCTTTTTGAACATGTAAAGTGTCTTGAGATAACTGTTATGAATTGGCACTTTAAATTTACTCGTAAATTACCGGACTAGTAAGCCGCTACTTTTTTCCCAAACTTTCAACCCTGCGGCTTATGCAATGATGCGGCTAATGTATGCATTTTTTCTAACGGCCGCCAGGGGCGCTCGAGCAGAAAAGGTAAGAGTGAGACCGGTGGAATATATGTGTCGAGGAAGATGCAAGTTTAACGTAACCTCGCGCTTTGTCCATGAAATAAATTAGCATGAACAGACCCTCATCATGGAAAATGCAAGAAGAAATGCATATGACGCAGCTTTCAAGTTAAAAGCAGTCGAGCTGGCTTTCAGTGACTTTTACCGTTTTTTTTAACCAGCCCTGTTAGTGCTGTGCTACCGTATTCCTGCTGTGTTACTGCCGCGTCACAGGCACTGTTTGGAAAGAAAAGCTAAGGTATATTCTTAAAACTTTGAAAACTCTCTCTGTGTACCGTCTTTCTTTGTAAATATGTTTACATGTTTTAATGTGGGCACATGCGGCTTATATACAGGTGCGGCTTGTGTATGTACAAAATCGGTTTTCCTCTAAAAATGTAGTGGGTGCGGCTTATAATCAGGTGCGCTCTATAGTCCGGTTTTTACGGTAATTGAAATAAACTGAATTGTAGGCGCCCCTTAAAAGTTTCTTTTCAAAATAAGGGTTGTTTAATAATCATCAATGCCAAAATCAATGCTTTAAAATCTAGTCAGTACTATAAATATTATAAAATAGACAGTGGCACAAAGCTCTGCCACCACACACAAGGAGGTGGAGAAATAACACTCATACTCACTCATACCATCTTCAGAAGAGAGAAGCAACACCTCTGTGGATGAAATGATTTTAAGTTACAAGATTTCATGTCAAAAAACTTTCCAAAACAATAAATCTGCCAGGGAGGCTGCTTGGCGTCTTCGGGGTCTCAGCACATTGACATCCTGATGAAAGCTGCTCCATCAGGGAATAAATCCCACTCATAAAGCCTCAATGGCCCCGACACTTATAGACTTTTGTCGCAGTTGGCCGACCGTTGAGGGTAAACACAGTAAAATGAATCCATCAGAATATTTCTTCTTCCTCAGAATCGTCCCATCCTCGGTGCATCCGCCTCAGCGATTACAGCGACAGGCGTGAGCGGAGAACTTCTTCACTTCAGTGGGCCGCCACAGACAGAAATGGATTATTATCACCAGAGTAACCTCGTGCATACACGCCACATGTGTCCCATCCTAATTTAAGATTGAGTTGCTTTGAAGATACACGGAGAGGTCTGTCAACACCACACGTTTTCACACCCTCTCCGTGGAAATTTGTGCCGTTTTGGAGGAGCGCAGTGTGCTTGGTACACATTTTACCATCGAGGGGAGGAAGGCCCCTGGCTCTCAGATGGATAAAATGGGAGTGATAAACAAATCAAGCCAAGGCCCCCAAAGCAATTTCTGTTTCTGATCTCAGCCGAAGGATGTGGTAACGCGTATCTTCACGCACCGCTCGCAAGCGGTCCTTGTAAAGTCTTAGATTGAAAACATGTCACCCCCCGACAACATAGATCCTTTACATAGAAAGCCAAAAACCCACAACTTCCCACCAAACATTAGAAATGTAATCCAAAGCGAGCGGGTGGATGTGGATTTAGCATCGGTGTCCCAGGAGCATCATTTTGCATTTTTCTCATTTGCTGTCTTTTACAATGGTAATTATCAGCTGAATCTCCTGGTGTTTTATTATGGTCCCTCCGCTTGATTTATTCTGAGAATCTATTTGTTTACACTCTCTCTTGGTACCAAACACAAGGATTGAAAAGGAACTTTTGGGAGACATTTGGATATAAATTAGCATGCTTTTTTTCTTCCCCAAAACTGTGCCCAAGGATCATGGACGACCTGATGGATTTTAGGGGGAAAAGCAGAGTAGAAGAATATTCATAAAGATAATAACCAGCTTTTACTGGACACTGATTTGCATTTCTTCCCCCTAAAATAGTCCATCTGCCATTAGCAAAATGGTGTTGCTGTGTTTTCATTCTTCCCGAATGTTTTGATTTAACACACTTTACTGGTTCTCTGCTCCTCAGGAGCCAGTGAAGGCGAATATTCATCCCAATGAATAATACATTCATCAGCCTATTAGAGGCCCCTGACAACCCATTAATAGGAGCTGATGGAGACCCTTTTTTCTCACGGCAGATAAAATCATACCACTTGCTCATGGTAATTAATTACTGATATCTGGCAGATTGTAAGTGATGTCTGAGCCTAGGAGTTAAGTGTCGTTGCTTTCTGTCAGCTCATCTGCCCGCTGGCTATTTTCCCCTCCAATTTAGCAGAATTCCGAAGCCTGACTGCGAGGGCAAGGCGGCCAGGTCTTAGGATTTGGCTGCGTGGCGAAGGAGGCAACATCGCTGGAGGACAAAAAGAGTTTAACAGAATTAGACTTTTTCCCATATTTCCGCTGTTATAAACGCCTGCTTTTAACACCCCAACCTGCCATAAAGTCCAAAGCGCTTTGTTAATTCTTTCATAAATCTTGGAGGAAATCACATTTTCCTTCATCTAAAAACCACAACCGATTAACTGCTGTGAACTGCCCATGCTAGCGTTGGCTGAGTTTATTCTAACGTCGCTCATGGGGTATAAAACTTTACCCACCCTGCAGACATGATGGGTTTTTTAACGAGTTTCTGAGGTCAGATAGAGAATCAGCAATGAAAATATAGGGATTGTCATGTCTCTGCAGAAAATTACCAGCCTGGACAGGTCAGCAGTTCACCACAGGACACATACACACACAGTCTTGTTTTTGGACTGTCCACAAAGTGGAGTATCTGGAGAAAACCCAGAGAAGCACTGGAAGAACATACAAACTCCGCGTTTCAAAGGCTTTGGGCAACAAGCCGACAGGAACCTCTTCAAATGTGTTTAATGTTTGTTTAACAGGCTTTTCTTCCTGGTTTGCTACACCAGCTTCGCGTGTGAGAGGAGGATTCTTTCAGCAACTTACTCAAACAAACACGCAGGCAAATGTTCACTTTAGATATGTCAGGGGATTCGGGTTTTGTGGAAAATAAATTATGAGCCAGAATTAATTTTGACTGTATTTGCATAGAGATCCCACAACCAAGTACTCTCCTTTGATTTAGTGCAAAAAAGAAAACAACAGTGCTTTTAAAAGTCTTCCCCAGAAGTGCTGGAGTGAATTGATGTTTCCTGAATGGGAAAATTGAAAAAGTTTAGTTTACACTTGAGAACATATCCAAGAAAGGAAAGCAGCAAAAAATATGTTCACAATTAGAGGCTGGAATGTTTATTTGAAGAAGCTGTTCAAGGATCACATTAGCACCGGTCTTCAGTTGTTTTTCGGAGGTGTGAGACGGTGACCTGGGACAGACATCCTGTGAGGAGTAAATCTGCTGAACACCCAGAGTCAAAGGCTTTTGGGCTTCAGGCTTGATATTTTTAGATGTTAAAGTTGATTCTGATGCTTTTGAAGCCTCTCTTCAGTTGGAGGCCAGCTAAAAGGAAGGTTTGGTGTTCTCATGGGAGGTATGAAAGTCAGAGGTCAACTTATTAGGTGGACCTACGGCTGAGTTACTGACAAGAAGGTTACGATGAGTGTGTTGATGCAAAGGAGAGCTGAAAACATACGCCAACCTGCCAGACGGTTGTCCAAGAGTCACAAGTGCTGCATTTTTACTTCGCAGAGCAGCGTGCCGGACCTTTTGAAACTTAACCGAGCTGTTCCTTTTACTGAAAATTATGCTAATTACTTTTCTGGAGGCGGCATGGTTCCGTTTGGACCTGAAGGAAAGAATCTGAGTAAAGGATGAGTTTATTTTCATCTGTCTTTAGTTCAATTCACACAAAATCCAATATGTCGATGCGCCGAAAAGCAAACATTTGCTTGGAAGCTGTTTAAATCTAAGCTAATAACATTTGCATGGTTAGGGAGAATACCTGGACAGTTAACTCACATGACAGCAAAACTTTAGCCAAATGATCTTTTGTCACAATAGTTTTTTTTCATGTGTGTGAGAAGTTTTAAAGGACAACAAATGTGTCAAACAAGTCCAGCCCAGAATTTTGGTTTCTCATTTCTGCTAGCTCCCCATGATCGGAGGCTTTCAAGGTCGAACAGTGTGACTTTCTGCATGGGGACAAAGCTCACAGCGTGCTACACTTTGGGGGAGCCACGATCTCCCAGCATGCACCTGTCCAGACATGTTTCGCACACAGCTTGGTGGCCATAAACAATGCTTAAAGAGAAGAGAGGTTTTGGACGGCATTTACAGATTTCTGTGGTTCTGATCATTTGAAAACAACATTTAATCTCTTAGACAAAAGAAGAAAAACAAGCAACAGTCTGTTACTGCTCGTGAGGTGTAACAACAGCTTTTAGCGGACTTAAAATAAAGTCAGCTCGCCATTGGGATTGTCTCGTTTAAAGACATTAATGACACAAGAGAATAAATTTACTTTGTTTAAATCAAGAGAATGGGCCACACGGTTGCCTCACAGCAAGAAGGTCGTTGGTTCGCTTCCAGCTGCTGCCGGCCTTTCTGTGTGGAGTTTGCATGTTCTCATTGTATGTGGGTTCCCACCGGGTACTCCGGCTTCCTCCCACAGTCCAAAAACATGCCAGGTTAATTGGAGACTCTAAATTGTCCCTAGAATGTGTGAATGTGAGAGTGAAGGGTGTGTGTGCCCTGCGACAGACTGGCGACCTGTCCAGGGTGTATCCCTGCCTTCCCCCTAAGAGAGCTGGAGATGGGCACCAGCAGACCCCCGCGACACCACAGGGTATTAAGCGGGTAGGAAGATGAATGAATGAATGAATCAAGAGAATCAAACTAGTTTCAGTTTAATTTCAGATTTGAATAAATAACTGCGCAAGGGTAAAACCTTCAACATGTTTGAAACATCAAGGATGTTTTTTCAGTGATGCTGGCGCCATGTTGAATGGCTCCAGCTCTTAAATTCAGCTTTGTTTAGATGAGAGGCTTCAAATTCCCTGCTCAGATATAACTGAGGAAACCGCATGCAAAGTTTTTTCTCTCCTCTTTTTGTCAACATCACACCTGGAGCTGACACATCCTGCCATTCAGAGAGTGGCAATTAAAGCGAAACCTTGAAAGGTTGACAACCAAAACAGACGTTTATATTAAGCGGCCCCTAGCTATCTGTCGGTTTCCAGCGCTTGGTTGCAGGCGAGCGCGGTGTGATGAAGCAGCAGCGGATGATTTAAGTTGTGTATAAGTCTGCGTATCACCGCAAATCACCTCTTAGTCAGTTTTAGGGCTTATTATGAATGATCTGTCAATTACGGAGACCCTGAAGAGTCTTTGTTTGCCCCCATGTCTCATTTAAAACCTCTCGAATCCCACATATCTCCCTGGGTCTCAGCCCTCAACCGGTAATTGGGACTAGTTAGCGACGGGTGGAGGGCTGTCGTCAGCTTTTCATTAGGAGGCGACTAGTCGTGTAGTCTCTATAGTCCAGTTAATTATGGCGGCGAGAGCCGAGCAGGAGAGCTGAGGCTGACTTCCAGAGGGTGGCGTGGTCGGGTCTGGCTCTTATCACAGCTAACGTTTCTAAACAGATGTCTTTTTAATTGTGTCTTTTGGCGATGAATCAAGTGAATGGTAACTTGGATCAAAATCAATAAAGCACAATCGACTGCGTTGGCGGCAACAATGATGTCATGCAAACTACAAGAAAAGACTGAAGATTGAAACTGTTAAAATCTGTTAAAAAACTAATAAAATCCTTTTGTGTGTGAGCAGAAAAAAAGGCTAAAAGAACACACGTCAAACACTTCTGTGTGATGTCGGCAGAGCTCAAATTGCAGACGTTCCATTCTTTTGTAGAAAGTTATTTAACTTTGTCTCAAAGTCTAACTCCGAACACCGAAGGACATATATGATTTAAAAACAGATTAATTAATTCTCTCCATACATCAAAATGTCACCCGGCCCTCTTTGCTATTCCGGAGCCAGAGTTGAGCAATATTTTCCCTGCAGAACGATAGAGAAAGAGAGAGAAAGAGTCCACTTTCTGTCAGAGAGAGAGAGAGAGAGAGAGAGAGAGAGAGAGACCCCCTCCGTCCCGTCCCAACCAACACTGGCTGAAGTGCTGACTAATGGGAAACAAATGAATTCATTGAGATAAATTGTTCATTAGCGTTTGCCGTTGTAGTTTGTTGGGGATTTGAAAAGTTCAGTGCAAATTGTGTTTACAGAATTAATGGTTTCATCAGTCTAATTCTACCGGGAGGCGTCATTACTCCTCTGCTGGAGAGCAACTCTTGTCAGATAGTCTATCAGCGTCCCCGGCTGGAAGCAGACAGTCAGCTCCAGGACCAGCTCCAGCCATCGATTAAACCCTTAAAACTTTCTGTGGCTTGTAAAGTACTCAAGATTTTTTTTTTTTTCTTTTTTGATTGACTTGTCTGTGCTTCTGTAGCGTTGCCTTGTTAGACATTTAAAGGTCTGTTTCAGTCCACCCCTTTTAGGAATAAACACTAATGACGCTAATGAATGTGTGGAATAACTAATGGATCTTCCGGGCCTTGTGACCAATTTCGCATAAATAAAAGTAAAGTATGATTTAGGGGCCATGATTTCTGTCCCTCCGAACCAACTCTTTTAGGTACCACACCTCCGTCTGTAGTGAATCTGTAGTGAAATTAGCCAAAACTCAAGAAAGCACTGATGTTTTGAAAGATTTTTTTTGCCACTTTATATATAGCAGTAGAGGCTGGAAAAAAAGGCTTTTAACAGGAAGAAACCATGAGTGGGACCAGATACGGACAGAGGTGCAAGAGGTGGAACTAACTCGGGTCAGGATTTACTTGCAGATGGCAGGTTGGCTGAGGCAGGTAAAACGGAGTAGTGCAATTGTCTTCCTCACATCACAAGAGCCTCTGCGTGGCACCTACTCAACATCCAAGCATCAGTCAGGCAGAGGAATCTACGGCTTTCATCTGGCAACCCAAATCTCTCCACAATCAAGGACATGATAGTAAAAACCCTTGAGACATGCGATTGAAAGCTCGAAGCCTACCTCAGAAGTGAGGCCGTCTCTGCAGGTGCCCTGCAAGTTAAACATAGCACATCAGCCACTCACGTCTCCATTTAGACGTTTGCCACTTGGGAGGGGGTCACCGTGGTGACAGTGATGAGGAGGCCTAGATGCCTGACACAACGTCAGCGCTCGTTAGGGTCAGCTCATTAAAGAACAAAATAAATAAACTGGTAATGGGACGTGCGAGGACGTCTTGCTCTTTCTCTTTCTCTCTGCTCAGGGGAAGAATCCTGTCGGGTGGTGGTGGGGGCGTGGGGGGGGGGGTGGGGGGGTGGGGTGGCTGAGCTATAAACCTGAGCAACACAGCTGCGTTTCCCGCCACTAATGATTTTTTACAGGAAGCCGATCAGAGCTGATGTTCCTGTCACGCATCTCCTCGGCAGAGGATGATGTAGTTGGTGGTTGCAGGGATGGGAAAGGAAGGGGGGAAAGTGTGAGGGGGGAAGGAGGGGCTGCGGGGATGCAGGCAGAACACGGTGGAGACAGACTAAGCTCCACAACTCTGACAAGGAGCCATCAGCTGTCAGTTAGCCACGTCTCAGAGTGCCAAAGCGTCAGTGTAGCAGAGGGAGTTCTGAAAGTTGCAAAATAAGGTGCACAGCACACGCAAGGATTCACGGGTCATCAATAAAGAACTGTTTTACCGTCCTGTCGAGGTTGGACATCAATTTACAAGGTCAGATGAATCACAACACGTATGCAGTATGTTTATCTCGGAAAGACCTCATGAGTTTGATATACGCCAGATTGATTCCGCCGCCATCGTTTAGCCCTTTCTGGCCTGACAAAATGCACACGGGAGAAAAAAAAAAAATCAATGTCTCAGCAAGTCTCTCAAAGTAGTAAACGTTGGCGGCACAGCGAATATACAACTTTTAATGTGTTTAATTCTGTTTGTGCATCAGTCACCACTGGGACCAGTAAACGGTTGCCGAATGGCCTGGTGCGGTCTGAAAATCAAGACTAACCCCTAAATCAACAATTCAGATACATCTGTGGCACTGAGCCCTTCCTGATAACAGTTTTTTTTATGCAGTGTTAGACCGAGCAGCTGAAAATCTATCCCAAGCCACTAACTGGAGCAGTTGAGTCTAAACCTCATTCTGACAACTGATATTCAGCGAAGAAACAGAAAAT
Organism: Tetraodon nigroviridis; assembly: GCA_000180735.1. Taxonomy (NCBI): domain Eukaryota; kingdom Metazoa; phylum Chordata; class Actinopteri; order Tetraodontiformes; family Tetraodontidae; genus Tetraodon; species Tetraodon nigroviridis. The sequence goes on from CAAE01014729.1 coordinate 3,006,290, forward strand.
GATAGTTTTTGTCAATGTAGATGAATCAGCCCAGCGATCATGATGATGACAGAAGCTGCTAGAAACGTTTCCTTTTTTCTTTAACCTATAATCAAAACAACAATTTTTGATTCTTTGATTTGTTTGTCTTTGGTCTCTCTTACCTTTGAGGACGGGTGTGGTGCGTCTCCCTGCGTCTGTCCAGGCTGATTTCTGCTGTCCAGCAGGTTACACCGGCTGTGCGGCTCCGCGGAGAACGCTGAACATCAAATCATGTATGATGGTGCGATATTACCACATTGTAGTTATGTAGATGAAAAACACATTATAATTTCAGTAATATCAGTGACTAACCATTCATTCCTCTCACATTCCATGCCATGTCTTTTTTTTAATTTTATCCTTTTTAAAAGAATGTGACATGTCATTAATCATGGTATAGCTTCACACTTTTTATAAAATAATTTTAAAATGGCTCTCAGGCGGGACCTGTTGAAAACAATTGCTCTAAATGCTCTAAATACTTTTTTTTTTTTGGAAAATTCCTGGGTATTTTATCTGTTATTCAACCTGACCTGACCTGTCCCACACACAACAGATTCTGCCGGATTGTTTCAGCATCCCTCCACAATAGAACCTGGCTTAAGTAATCAGTGAAATTAAAGGGTTTTTTCTTTTCCTTTTTCGGTATTTTTTCACGCAAAGGGATGCAAAATGATTTTAGGTCAGCGGCAACATGTAAATCTAAAACAAAATTGAAAAAAATCAACCACCCACACTCGGCACTAACTTTTGGAAACGCCAGGAGCTCCTCTGCATAGTTCCTCTAGCGCTTTAATATTTCAATCCTTGTGTCCTTCTGCCAATGCTCTTTTCTGCAGGATGTGATGACAAGAATGTGAGGCGGCCGTGATCAATTTTCAGTTCTGGCCCCCTGCGCGGGGTTGACTAACAAAAAAGATTTCATGTGCTGTTAAAGGTATTGAGTGGCCAGTGGATTAGCTCACGCCTCACATTAACCCTGCAACTCACCGACAAAAGCCCACTTAACAAATGCTCCCCAACCTGCCACGTGTGAGCCCACTAAGTGTCCGATAGCATCGGAGCTAATCGAGGCGCTTTTGCAGTGATGTACTGTTGTATTGTAGGAGTAACAGCTGTTATATGCGAGGCGATCCAGACAGCGGTTAATTAATACGGCCCAGCCAAAGCAGTCTGTCGACAGCGCATTGCCGGGGTCACCATCAGGCCATTTATTGATCAAAGGAACATTAAAGGGTTTTTTTTTTTTAAATCCAATTGAAAATGGTTCCTGTGGAGTGAAACGCAACATGTGAAAAGGCCGTTTTTCAAACATGCCTGGTGACTGTCGGTGGCTGCCAATTCCTTTGAATCTATATCTAAAAAAAAAAAAAATAGCATCACTAAGGGCTATAGATCTGCTTAATTGGATTTGGACTCATTATCTGAACACCGGTCACACTTTTAAACACATCCATTACAGCAACTGCTTGCTTCGAAGATGGAGAACAAGCTATCTGCACCACTGTCACGCTAACCACGGCCAGCAGTCGGCAGTTTGTTTTCAGCGCCGCAGAGCTGTGAGCAGTGTGTAAACACTGCTCATGTTTGCATGGAGAGTGCTCAAGAAGAGAACAGGAGCATCATCATCCATCATGGCTTTGTCACAGACACAGAGCTGCCTGTAATTTGTTTGCTTTGTTTGCTTACAGCTGTTGTTAGCTGAAATCTGGGCTTACAGTAGTGAACAGGTGCATCCTGGGGGAAAACAGGTTACAAAAACAGGTTAGTGATTTACTAGAATGATTAACCGGCTGTTCTGTCTTTATTTACGTCTATCAATCAGCTTGGTTAATCCAGATGAATGTTGCGCTGCTCCTTCCCATAAACCACCTGTGCAGCAACTGGAAAACCAACCTCTCCACCAACCTAATTTATAATGAGGGGTTTTATTACCGTCTCATCTGCATTTATACACCTGTGGCGCGCTCATTTGCACCTGCATGGTAGCCCTGCAGGTTACAGGTTGGATTCTCAGGCAGGTTTGTCTTCTACTGACCTTTGAGCAGCGTCTTCCTGGTCTGGGTCACAGGTTTCTGTCCTTCAGGCACTAAAACATGTACTTTTTGTTCCTACTTCATTTAACAGTCAGATCTGTAGAATATAAACAACAGTAATGTTGAACAAATAGGAATCCTACTTTATTTTTGACACATTTCTTTTTTGCAGTTTTCAATTAATGATTTTCTGAATTGTGATGCGCTCCTAACATGATATTATCAAATGAAACACCTGTTTCCTGTCACGCTCGGCTTGCTCTCCTGTGTTTCTGCACGTAGCTGCTCAGCCTGCCGTGACGGTAGCTACTGATCTTCTGAAGGTCACCTGCGCTGCCCCCACGACGGCCAGTTCAGCACGGAAAGTTGGGACACCCTTACCTTCAGCACCAAGGTCTGACACTGCATGTGAGCCTAGCTGCTAGAAGCACACAACCGTTCACTGTCTCCAGCACCATGCGCTCCTATGATGCTACATTTTCAATTCATTCGATCTCATGAATTATTCACACGGCATATTCAACCTCAAGTTCCCATGTAAAGTTGTCCTTTGGTTGAGGGTTTGTTTGCATGTATCGTTAACACGTCTTTCTGCGGGGAAAAACAATCAGCCCCCCCAGGTCTCTTAGCATTAGCGACCCTGCTGCCCACACGGATGTCACACTGTTGTAATTAGCAGCGAAAAGCATAGCCGCTGGCGCTGCTCGTTGCTGAAGTCACGGACAAAGCTGGAACAATAGGCCACTTCTGTTTTTTTTTCCCTTTCTTTTGCTGTTGCACCTCATTATTTTTAGTTCGCAAACAAACATGACCTTCATGACAATTTGTGATTGTCAGAATTAGCGCTGATCTCACACCCACCGGGTAACCACAGTGAGCTTGTTAGACGCCACGCGGAATCATCTGTCAGGAATTTTGATGCTGCAGGAATACTTGTCCAGCTTCTTGAAATATCGGCTTATTTCCAGCCACACATTTGTTGGAATAAAGGTGGATGTGGATCCTCCCAGGGAGGCTGGAAGCATTTATTGTGCTGAGACATTGGACTGGATAAAAGCTGGGAGGGTGGAGAACGTTAACTAGATGCTTCTCATGAATTTAAAGAGGCTACTTTACAAAGATAATATACATAAATGCCTCCTTAGCATCCATAGATTCATAAGTCTGTAATGCAGATTTCCTGACATATTTGAATTCATAAAAGCAAGACATGTAGACTGTTTTCATTACCATCCTAACCACGCATTATTATGGAATCAGAGCCGCTTGGAGGACGACACAGTGACTTTCCACTCACTCTCAGCACCGCTCACTTTCCTTCTCCGTGCATGATACATTGGGCATGGAAAGATTTGAAGCAAGTTGCAGTTTCTCTGCCACCGCTGATGTAACTGAGGGACAAGATCAAAACCAGGATCTATAACCTGACTCTGCAAGGATGCTTTATTTTAGCTTGGATTTCATTTCTCACTTAATATATTGTTGTACACCCTTAATTATTGATATTTACATAATTTTAACTGACTTCCTTTATTTTCATCAAAGTAATCTATCTATCTATCTATCTATCTATCTATCTATCTATCTATCTATCTATCTATCTATCTATCTATCTATCTATCTATCTCCTCGTGTGCAGTTTCTCAATCCTTGAACATTGTAGTTAAGGATCTGTCTGGGGATTTGAACCAGCAACCAACTGATCGCGTTTTGCTTCTTTACCAAACCCTCCTCTGCTGTATTGAATGCTACTGTCCTCTTGGGGATAAAAGAAGAATGTTGCTGCAACACATCCTTGAGGTCGTCCAGTCTCCACTGACCTGAGGTCAGGGCCTGGCTTTTAGCAGTGTTGCAGTTTTCGTCGGAGGTGGGGGGCGGGGGGGTGGGATTCCGCTGATGTACTGAGGGACAAGATCAAAACCTGGATCTATAACCTGACTCTGCAAGGATGCTTTATTTTAGCTTGGATTTCATTTCTCACTTAATATATTGTTGTACACCCTTAATTATTGATATTTACATAATTTTAACTGACTTCCTTTATTTTCATCAAAGTAATCTATCTATCTATCTATCTATCTATCTATCTATCTATCTATCTATCTATCTATCTATCTATCTATCTATCTATCTATCTATCTATCTATCTATCTATCTATCTATCTATTCCTGTGCAGTTTCTCAATCCTTGAACATTGTAGTTAAGGATCTGTCTGGGGATTTGAACCAGCAACCAACTGATCGCGTTTTGCTTCTTTACCAAACCCTCCTCTGCTGTATTGAATGCTACTGTCCTCTTGGGGATAAAAGAAGAATGTTGCTGCAACACATCCTTGAGGTCGTCCAGTCTCCACTGACCTGAGGTCAGGGCCTGGCTTTTAGCAGTGTTGCAGTTTTCGTCGGAGGTGGGGGGCGGGGGGGTGGCCTTGGAGGCCTGTGGCATGCGAGATTGTTCAAGGGCGTCAGGTTTTAGAAAGGCCTGCCTTTCTTCCAACGTCTGTCCCTCGGAGGTGCCAGCTGAGGCCACAGCAAGGTCGCTGCGTCGGTGACTGCACGTCCCTGTTGGCTAAGTGCTCCGTTCTGCATTGCCGGAAGGGGAGGAGGTGATGTTTTCAAAGCATCAGTCTGCTAACGCCAGATCACAGCGGGATGAATCCGAGGGAGCCGAAAAGGACACGAACTCGAAGGAAAAAACGGCACAGGGGCGTAACTCCTGACCCTCTGACAGTGTGAAAGGACTTTAGACAGACAACCTTGTATGCGTTATCTGTCATTTATGAATGTAGTTTATACGTTAATAGACTTAAACTTAGACTTAGACTGAACTTTATTAGCCTCAACCCAGTAACAACTACAGTATATTTGATTGGTGCTAAAATGTGCACACAGGATCCTGGTGCTCCAGAAGCTAGCAGGCTAAAAACAAGAGAGGGAGAGGCTGCCCTCTGCTGGTCGGCTCCAGTTTCCACTGGCTAGACATTAAACTCTGCCAGGTCTGCCAATTTCCTGTCCTCGTCATACGACCCTTGCCTGGTTAAGCCTCATCTTCCTCATCATGTGACCCATATGGTGGTGTAGTGCTGCCAGCAGCCACAGGTTGATGGTCCGGCTAGTTTTGTCTGTTGCTTTGATTCCATGATAGATAGATGTTGTCCTTTGATGATTTAAAATCTGGCTGTGTTTTTATTATTTTTTTAAATATGCAACAAACAAAAGCAAACGTTGTTCAGGTAATGAGTTGGTTTATTAGTTTGTCTTTTCTGTCTGGTCCTGGATTGTGCTCAACACCTGTGAATAGGTTTTTTGTGCATGTGGGTGTGTTTCTGCAGCCTTTGATGTGTAACAGCTGAAACAGTGGCAGAACCTCAAGTCAAGTCAAGTGAGCTTTATTGTCATTTTCGAACACATATAGCTGGTGCGATACATATTGAAAACGAAACAACGTTTCTCCAGGACTTGGTGCTGGTAGGACAACACAAAAGGGGCACAGAAAGGACAACAGGGCTACACAGAGACAACATGGGTCAACACAACATGCAACAGGACGCGTACATAGACAGGCAGGAATGAGGGGTGGAGTAGGGTGGAGTAAAGTGGAGTAGAGTGCAGTATCTATCAGAATAAGGTGCAGACAGATATGTCAGAATATGGTTCTGTCAGGTCTCTGGTTCTCTTTCTTATCCATCCATCCCTCCATCCATCCATCCATCCATCCATCCAGGACCAGTGGTCGCCATCC
>CAAE01014729.1:3013023-3071905 GCA_000180735.1 Tetraodon nigroviridis
CTAACACATTCCCCAGCCCTCCACCTTTGAGCCAACCTGTCAGATCTGAGCCATCCCAGGGCATTTAACGGCGTTTGCCCCAGCTGAACCCTGTCCTACCGCAGGCCCTCCGGTGGCATCCCTCATGGCACAGGGTGAGATCTGGCTCTCCATCTCCATCTGACACCCACCGAGGGGGGGGGGTTGTGAAAAGCTCCACACTTTGACAAGACGTCCTTGGTTTAAAGGCACACAAAGCTGCATCTTAACCACCACCAGTTTACTTCTCTGTAAATGGTTTTAAAAATATGCACAGGGCGTTAAAATGAAACTGAAAGGCGTGTTTTGCATAAAAATCAAGGTCACAGTCTCAGATGAATGCCGAACTGTTTATCAAAAGGTCCCCTGTAATTAAATGGAGATAAAGAGTTATGAGAGAACAGAGTGGGATGGTGAGTGAGGACATTTTAACTGTGTGCTGGAGTGCTGGCCTTGTTTTTAGCTTCCCAAAGGTAGCTCTTGACTCCATTTTAAGGTTTAAAAACAGCGCGCTCACATTAATTTTTTTCAAGAGGTCCTATTAGCGCAGAGATAGAAATGCTAAAGTTATTTCTTTCCTCTCTAAAAAGTCAGAATTGAAGGTAGACAGGCAGACTCAGGGACACCTTATCTGGTCTGCCGAAACCGAAAAAGAAGGGAATATTAGAACTGCCTTCAAAAATTGTAAAATACTTGGGAATGTGAATGCTGGTAAAGGGGCGGATGGGGAAGATAAAAAGTACAAAAGTACAGCTTAAACAGAATAAACATAAAGGTGATTAACGGGTTTAACAAAAGTACCCAGGCTGTCTGTTTCTGACAAGGGACAGTCCATTTATGATAACTAACACACACTCTCTCTTACTGTGTGTGTGTGTGTGTGTGTGTGTGTGTGTGTGTGTGCACGCAGGGCCCAATCAGGGTGAAAGTCATTTGCGAGAAGAGCAGGATGACCTCTAAAGAAGGTCATGCTGTAAAAAGTACTTCCCATACCTCCACTCCTGGAGGTAACACAGGTGGAGACTAATTGACTAATCACTGTCGTGCTATCAAGCCCCCAGCGGGACATTTAAAAAAAAAGGATCAGTCCTCAGAACCCATGGTCTAAATTTGCCCAGGGTGCGTTTAATGAACCCCCACCTGATTCTGTCCGAGATCATGATGTGGTTGGGGGATTTTCTTGACCCTCCAGGATGCTGTAATTACTAGCTGCTGCTTTAGTGGAAATTTCCAGAAAAAGCCTGAAGAAAATTGGATATGCGGCTTTAGTTGCGGCCCAAAGCTACGCAGAGAGATCAGAGCAGCTGCTCAGAGTCCTGAAAACTCACTTATTTACTTCAGCATTTAACCTGATTTGACCTGATTTAACTCAGTCTCGTCTTATTTTTTGAGCTTCACTTTTACTTTAAAATCTTTACTTTTCAAGTTCATATTCTACCTTTTGTTGCCGGCATGAGGAACTTTGGTCGGCCCTGCCCCCTTTCTCTGAAGTCATGCCAGACATTGAATTCCTTCCTGAGCCATTCCCAATCCTCCACCCAGCTTTCTTGAACCCCGTCCAGCGGTTGTTTTGTGTAATCCCGCTAAGTAGCAGATAAAAAGATAAAGCAAAGCTCGCAAAAAATATCATCTCCTTGCCAGTTGTAACGATTTACTTACGGAACACTGACAGCGTCTTAAAGCTATGCCTGCTGCATAATTCTATTCAACCCTTCTGGAATAATCAATAATAATTCCAATTTTTTTCTGACTTAGAGATGTTGGCTCTAACCAGAAGGCAGACGTCGGTATGTGCTGGATTAGAGTCAAACACAAACCTGCATGCTAGTTTTATCCCACAGATATTTAGCCGCAAATCTCTCTGATCTTTTCAGGAGATCTTATTTTATAAATGTACTTCTTCTTCACCCATGACAGTATTTACACACAAGGTTTGTCTCTTCGGATGTTTTAGTTTAGCAGGTCGAAAGTTTGTTTTAGTACCACCAAGCAAACAAAAAACTTTGTGGTAATTATCTCTTTCCACACAGGTCATTGTTTTTCTTCAGATTTAAACCCACTGACTGAAAACAGCTATATTTTTTACAATTTACAATTTTGAAAGATTCTAAAAAGCCTCTTTAGAATTCAGAGGGCAAGCTCCGGGTTTCACAGCAGCAGCGGTTCTGCTGCACGAGTGCCACCTTCCTCTCCACCATCATTTGATCAGTCGTCATGGTGAAATTCAGGACTGCAGCTGTTGTAAAATGTGGATAAATGCGGGTGAACTCAACACAACATCGTCTGGATTTAAAGTGAGTCCCAGTTTTTGACCCTCATCAGCAGCACTTTTGTAAGAGTCTGAGTTTTTATCCGAATGCAGCAGGGTGGCAGCCTGGTATTTACACATGCAGCTGCTAAAAGCTTCCCCCCTCCACCCGCTCCCACTTGCTCCCACCTCTGGATAACACTGATAAACGCCATTTTGTGTGAGTCTTTTAAAAGCAATGAAACACAAACTGAAAGAAAAGATTCTGAACGACAAATGGAGGGAAAAGGGAGGGGCTGACACATTATGTTTGACCATTATGGGATTAATCACTCCCAAACTGTACAGGTAGAGGTTTCAATTGTAGTTCAGGTGTGGGGCAGTCAGAGAGCAATCAGAGGCATTTGGGAGTGTGTGTTCACTTGAGAAGGATTCACCAATGGCTGGATTTTTCCAGATCAACCGGTTTCAGCAGTGATTCTCCTCGGCCTCCCTTCAGTATTGAAACACAGTTTAGACGGTGGCGATTCTGGTCTGTGCTGTCGGATTCATCAGGGCCGTTGAGGAAACAAAGGGACAACGTCTGTCTTTTACTCTGAAATGTTTTTTTTTGTCCAAATTATTATTTTCTCTGCTCAGCCACCCGAAGGATGGTTTGTTTATTCTGCTTTCCTTCAGCGGCCCCCCCACCACCATCGCCAGCCCTCTCCCCAGACTCATGCTGGCCCCATGTTAATTATTTTGTCAGCCATCATATCTCTTTTAATTGTAGCGAGTTTGTTTATCCTGCAGATCAGATCGAGCCTGGAGAGACTGCGGGTGGCTGCCAGGGTGGATCAGACTGGAAGACTGATGAATGCATATCAAATGGTTTGACAATAAGCCCCCCCCCCCAGCTCCCATGATTAGCTTAGCAGCGATGTGGGCGCGCAATCGTGCTCACGCACCTAATTCAGCCATGTTTAGGAAACCTATCATGATCACTGCTTCTAGTGGAGATGATTTTACTTCTGCTGCTACGTCATATTTATAAACTACTGTAATGAAACTCTGCAGACGCCTCCGACCGATGAGATAAAAAGTTAGTTAAGCATGTTTACACGCCTGCACTAGGGACACAGGCTTTTGGAGTTTTGGGGTTATCCGTCAGTCCGCCTTAATGGAGTAAAAGCAAAATCTTGGTGAGGCCTACGGAAACATTTCAAACATCAAATGCTATCATGACCTCACAAATGGCAAAAAAAAGAGAGAAAATTTTCTAGAAAGGTCTAAAAAGACGAGATGACAGAGTGGTGACATTTGAAAGTCCAAAGGTCAACTTTACTCTGCGTTATAATGTCATTTTTCTGGCATCTGCTGGCATCAAATTCAGAAGGGAAAAATCCCCATCACTTCCTACATCAATATTCTCCAAGACTTTTAACAGGGAGAAACCCTAAGCAGGACTAGATTCACCTTTGGCCAACCTTCACCTCCTCCATCAGCTGACCAAAGGAAACAAGTCCAAAGACATTAGCTTTCGTTTGGGTTACATTTAATCTCACGCAGCTTTAAATGAGCTGAGGCATGTTGATGGAAATGGCTGATAAGGGATGTTAAAAGGTAAACCAAGTTGTGTCTTAAAGACTCAGCAATGCTTTCATGTCTCCCTGTTTGTCAATTGACTCAGCATCTCTGGCGGTGCTATCTATTCAGAACGTGATTGAAATATTTCTATAAGCATGTAGAGAAGGTCAGAAAAGTAATTAACCTTGTTCTGTGTGCATCAACAGAGAAAAGAGTGGCCCCCTTCTCCCCCCGGCCCCCCACACACACAAACAGAGAGAGAGAAGTGTTTGAAGACTTGACTTTCATTTCTTTAAAACCTAAATTTGCCAGAACGCTGCTTAAGAGTTTTGGTCCCAACAAACAAGAACAGAAAACAAAAAACCTTCCAAAATTGCATAACTTCAGTTTTAACAGAATTTGTGATGAGCTAAGTCAAAACACTAAAAAAAAACTTGGTGCTCATCGTGTTATAAAAGGGCGTTTCACCCCTGTACTTGTCATCAAACCGTGCATCTACATGTTACCTACAGATACCTCTTTGTGGAGGTAAAAAACTCCAGCCGCACTGAATGATATGTTGTTGCACACTCTCTCGAGTGGCACTGAAGCGGACGGACTTATTTAAATGTAATTAAGTGCCGGTGTTGGGCGTTGGGCGCTGGCTCGCTGGCGTGAATTAAAAACCTGACAGTAACATATGGAATCACATGAATTTAACCTTTAGAAGAAGCGCACACAGACATGTGTTGACATTTAAATAATGGTGCTCTAATCACAGGCAGTGGAAGTCCATACCTCTCTTTTTCATCCCACTCTCTACATGTAGCCTTTCCCCCTCTACCCCCCCCCACCTCTGGTTTGACTAGTTCCAGTTAATGAATTCCACACAGGTGTCGAGAGGCTTTAACAGCCATGGTGATTCTATCCCCCGTCCACTGAGCTGGCCACCCAGCCTGATTTTTTCTTGTTGTGCACTTCAACGCAACCCAACACACCTCCCCTGATCACCCCCCTCCCACCGACTCCCTCGCTTCACTTCTTTCTTGCAGATAAACTTGTTACTTGGCGTAATGCTTCCCTGCCTCGCTCAGCGGGCTTTTCAGTCTCGGCTCAAAGGACTAATGTGAGCAAATGTTTTACAGACATTTTCCTCTGGCAGCCTCTAAACTGAAAGGTATCGCTTTGCTTTTGTTTTTTGGGCTGCAGCTCGGCCCAACCTGCCGTAGTTCGGGCTGCAAAGCCTCTGTGTCAAAGGTGGGTAGCTGCGTTTGGATCTGCACAACGTAAACAGGCTGCCTGTGTTTGTGTTGATATGGAAACGTGAATTTCCAAAGTGCACTCATAAAGGAGGCGGTGTTTCCGCCTCCCCGAGCAGCTAGGTTTGTTTACGACACGCGCGCCGTAACATTCGTGATCGCAGAAGATGGATATTCATTTTCACGCATCATTTAACCGAAAGATGACGACTGCACAACAAACGTGCCTCCGCCTCGAGAGAAATGCACGTGAGGATGTATCTGAGCCCTCTTCTGTCAAGAGTTTCTCAGGGCATCAGCAATTTTACCAGCGACCGGCGATGTCTGTGGAATTAAGTTCTTTCACACAGCGATTGCGACAAATATTTGTATTTCAGATGAACACAAAAAAATCCATAAAAAAATACATTCATATCATTTAATGTAAATGCATTACAAAATGTGTGTTTAGTCATTTAGCTTTAATTTTCCCCTCATCTTTAGAGACGGGGCCATTGCAGGACTAGCGCTACCCGTCGGGGTGAGTTTGTTCCGGGTTCGGGCTTTAGGCCTCCCCATCATGCTGCCAGCTGCTGACTCTGCTTCTCTCTAATGACAGAAAAGTGCATCCTCAGCTTTCAGAGACTCCTCAAGCCTGACCTGGGGGCAAGCCCAGCTTTGCTAAATGTTTCCTCCCGGGACCGGCAAAATTAACATTTGTGGCCGCGCCGTCCAATCAGCAGCAACGTTGAGCAGGTTGCAAATGAAAACCTTAAAAGAAAGTTGCTTCCTCTGGGCTTGTCAGTAAACATTTACATAATCTTGTTTTTGGGCATTCTTCACACAGATTAAAACCATAGCCATCAAAGGTAGTCTAGCAGGTGTGTGAAAGAGGCAATCTGCCATCAGATGCTAACAACACACACGGCCCTGACGTCAGCAAAGCTGAGAATCACGACTTCAATCACCGTCTTTGAAACATATCAGAAATGCAGCATGTTTAGGTCCACAAACACCGCAGACACGCAGCCTTTCAGGAGCCCGAGACCAGTGGTGTTCATTAAAAGCTGCCATGGTAATGACTGGAGTATCGGCCGTGTTTTCACCAGGACAAGCTGAAAATGCACTCTGACTTCCCTGGCTATTCAATTAGCAGCTGCACTACCTGTGTTTGCGCTCGGACAGTAAAAAAAAATCAAAGGGCAGAGAGGTGAGGAGAGCTTTTGAAAACCTTTTGGCTTCGTTTACCTACACAAGTTTCCAACTGTGGGCCTGGTTTCAGAAGAGGTTCAGAATAATGAATGCTTCATGACACTTGTGGTGCTTGAGGATCAATTCAAACCCCCTCACACACACACACACACACACACACACACACACACACACACTAGCTTGTGTAGCTTGAAATGTCGATGCAGTGGATTTTGTGTCTCACAGGTTTCAGCTTTGCTGAACTCTGTGGGTCGGAGACCTCTGCAAACTGGTTTTTGAGTCAATCCAGTTTAGCTGATGTATGGTGTCAGAATCCCTCCTGACATTTGAAACAAACTGTTTTCACCTAAAGATAAAGACACACCACGGTGTCTAATGGCCACAACTCCCCTGAACAGCCAGTGTTCTGAGTAAAAGTGCTGCATGGCCCGCAGGAGCTTGAATATTCTGATCCATCAGGTGTTTGCTAAGTGTTAGCCTCCTCTTTTTTAGAACCTAATAATACTGCCTTAGCTTTGCCGCCGGTGGCTGAAGCCAATCGTTACGGTATCTCATAAATAATTTAAATTCCAACAACCTTCATGACACAAAATGAGTCAACAATTTGTTGAGCACATGAGACAAATAAAAAAAGAGAGACGGCAAATGGTAGGAAAAAACATGGCACTGAATCTCCAGGGTGAGCTATGGCACAGATGGCGGGGAGTGTAGGTAATGGGGAGCGCCACTGTGTTCCCCAGACACATATTTCATATGCATTGTAATTACTTTGACACAATGCCTGCTTTGCAGACATCTCCATATCTGACCTGCCCTTTTTTATTACAGTATAAAGAAATGGAGACACAACGGTTGGAAAATACTCGGTAAACCATGGCATAAATCCTGCCCAGCATTTTTATACTGACACTTTTATTAAGTGTAGAGGTGGACCAGCCCAAGCTGCAAAATAATAAAACCCCTCATTAATTTTTCAGCGTTATCTCTTGAAACACGACAGGAAGGATGCGAGGTTCCAGGAGCTTTTCCATTTGGACGGTCCAAATAAACGCCTGGATGGTGACATCGTTAAGCCTCTCCTCTGAGATACATCAGCTGCGCCTTCTGCCAATTCCAAAGCTTTCTGCAGGTCCCGAAGGGCTGCTGTCGAGAGGATTTAGACGGCCTGGCGAGATGCTCCGGCCGAAAACACTCAACCACCGTGCCCTTGTGCTGGGCCGGGACCTCCAGGGTACCGAGGGAGAACAAAACATGCCCAGACACCCAGAGCCCCATGACAGATCTGCAAACACTAAACCCAACATTCTAACGTCATGCATCTGCTTTTACACATGCTGATCACACCTTGATTACTCATAAAAGCACAAGTGTTGACGTTAGCATGGCAGCTCATTCAAATTTTAATTCATAGCTTCATTTGAAATGAGAGTAACAACAGCTTTTGGCAGAAGCAGTGAGGAACACAGCAGAGCGGGATCTCATTAAATCATATGACCTGCAGAGAGGTGTGATGGCAAACACGACAAGATGGAGAAAGAGTCGAGCTGAGACAGTGAGAGACACGCAGCCCGACAGCGAGTGTGGACTTGTTTCCATTACGCCTGTGGGTTCTCTCGGGGTCACCGAGGCATTCTGGCTCACCAAGCGGAAGCTACAAGGTAGAGGTACAGCAGAAAACAGCTGCTTGTGAGCCACCCCCCTCGCTGCCCTGCCGCATGACAAAACCAGGAACATGGGGAGCATGTTTGGCCTCCCCTTCTTGACAGCTGGAGCCTGTAATCTGACAGCCATGTCAGCAAATCACATCTCCACGCCAATTCTTTACGCCGCACGGAGGAGAAAGGCGCTCTTCTCTTTCTGATTTTATCCTTAATTTCATCACACGTAGTCGGGACAAAAACGCCTCGCTAACCGACTTATAGCTATATTTAGCAGAGTGGACTTAAACGTTAATTCGTTTAGCATGCCTGTGAAAAATGGAGCACCATTGATATAATCCTCTTAAAGCTCTCAATATTGCATGTAAAGCAAATATCCAAACAGTGAAATTCCCAGTTTAAATCTATCAGGAAAAATCAGCCATTGTGTGTTTTAAATAGCAAACAGAGCCAAACGGGGGTGGGGTGGGGGGGTGGTTTAAGGGTTTTTGTAATTTCTTTCTTTTTAATTATCTTTGAACCTTGCGTCTGCAACAACAAATACTGGCAAACCGAGAGGAAATGGCAATAAAATAAAGAACGAGAACTCATCACAAGCTTGACTGCATTTCAATGGAACACGATCATGTCATCCCAATTCCAAGGTTTTCTGAGTTTTTTTTTTTTGGAGACAATGAGAATCAGGGAAAAAGGCAAATAAAGGAGAAATGGACGATGACTAAGAGCCGTTACAGCCGCACAGAAGCGTGCCTTTTATACAAAGAGCACTCCAGCTGAACAGAGGATTGTTTTGAGGCGGCGCAGGGGGAGGGCACACGCTGCCAGCTCCAGATGAGCACAGACACGTTAGCAGGTGAGGGGCTGTGTGGTGACCGCGGCAGATAAACACAGCCTGGAGGAGTCCCTCAGAGATGGGCTGTAGCCGGAGGACAAGGCCCCCATAATCAGCCATTTGCTTCGTTTTGTACTTAATTGTGGTCTGCTGACTATAAAAGTCGGCCATGTATCGTTGCAACATTCGTCTCTGCACCACAGGGACCTGGGGTGACGCCGCAACCTCCCTCCATGATGCAGCTTGTCTGCAGCTCACATCTGCTCCTTGTTAGACTTTAAACGTGGGCTTACAAAGACACGGTAGATCTCACCTAGGTTCATCACGTCACCATGGACGTTCAGCTGTTTGAATGTCCACTTTACCTGCGGAGGCTAATTCGGTGTGGTTCGGATTCATCTTTGTCAGTCTGAGTCTAGTGGGGCAGGATCCATCTCTGGGCGGGACCATCTTGATCCCAGAGGGGTACAAGTCAGCTACACCCTTCAGGTTCAAATAGGTTCCTGTCTTCGCTGATGTTACTGTGAAGAAGGTGACCCCGGTAACGTTCCCGAGCGGCTTTGTGGCAGATGCTCCATGAGTTTGTGCTCGGAGGTAACTGAATAATGCGAGAGTGCCTTCGTGTTGTGATTTGTCCAACCCTTCGTCCCCTCCGGCGGGCGTCATGGCTGCCAGCCAGACCGGGGGACAGGGGAACATATTGCTTTCTTCGCCCGTTGTTTCCAAAATGAAACATTAATTCTCTGAGCTTTGAAACTTTAATTTCCCCATCATGTGTAATTTATGTGTGCTCAGAGCACACTTGCGAGTCTGAAATTAAAAGAACTGATTTGACATTTGTTTAATTAAATGGAACAGTTCTGTAATAAACATTAGTCTTCTTTCCTTCTGGTCGCAGTTTGGAGAGGTGCTACTCCAACATTACATCCTTTAATGCATCAATAATATAGTAATACAAGCATTCAGGCACAGTTTCACTTAATTTTAGGCACAATAATAATATAAAATCTGCTCCTGGAACTGCCACTTAATGATAGCAAGGAGATTTGGAGAGCCTAAAAGGCTGGTGGAGCTTTTATAGGCTTGACAGGTTCTCAGAAGGCAAATGGCTCCTGGAGAGTTAGTCTGTGGGTGAGTGTCAGTCAAACACGAAACCATGGCCCAGTCCTCCATCTGCCTGCAGTCAGCTTCTGCAGACATGATTTTCATACTGTCAGGATCTACACCAGGAAAAATTCCAGACAGGAAGGCGGAGGAGTTCAATTTAAATCAACTAAAGTCTGTGGGTTCACAGAGAAGGCGAACCTTGCACAAGCACGGTTGTTCAAGAAGAAAATAAATCCAATTACAGGTATGTGCACGCTGTTTGGTGGAGTTGGGTTTACATTAAAAGGTCTGACTTTCCCCAAATTCCACCAACAGAAGAAAACGAGCTTCACAATACAAACGGTGTGTGTCTGCAAACACAGTCGGTCTCCCTGAACCCTCATCTGTCCTCACTCAGTGAAAGAAAAAGGTGTTCTCCTGGGTCAAACGTCTCTTTAGCTCAATCTCTCCGCCTGACCTGGAGAAATCTGTCTCCTCTTCCAAATACAGCCATCCCCGAAACGTCAGGCCCCTCTGACGGAGCTGCAGCTCCTTCATCTCACCTTCCTCATCTTTAGAGCTGGGTTGCCTCTCCGCTGCCTGTCTGATACGTAATGCTCGCACTGAAGAACGACAGCAACATGAGTGTCTGCTGAGTGTCAGCAACATTGTTTTTGTTTCCTGTCCTTTGTGACTGGAATGCTAACACGTCCTCTGAGCTGCTCGTTTGTGTTTTGTCGTCTGCCAGTGAATCTCATTGTGGATTGTGTCTGCTCCTGTGGGTAATAAAGATGTCGGTTCTCTGGAGGAAGTTCATATTCTGAGCTCCCTGCGGGCTGCAGCATATCAGCTGCACATTCTGTCTGATCGCAGGAACACAAACGGTCTTTGTTGAGCTTTGTTAAGGGCTTCGTAATTAATTTGAAGAAAGATCTCTGGAAATATATTAGACCGTTTCCCCCCAGGATTTTACTGATTTTTATGTGATTGTTGGTGCAGGAACGTCGGCTCTGTGCTTGCTTTATGCAACAAACTGATTAAAATTGTCTGTTTTATCTGCAGAAACAAATTTGGACAAAAGCTCTGAAGTGAAGCAGAAGAGTAGAAAATATTAGGGCCAGTGTGTTGTGTGAGCAACCTTGATGTTACACTATAATACAGTTATTTCTCTTGAATATTATACAACCATCTAGAAGCATCTGAATAATGATTCATTTTATTACAAATACTCAGTTGCTTTATCACCATAAACATGGGATAAAGATTCAACTGAGCTCGGATCCTCTGGGAATCCCAAAAGACCCCAGTGACACACCGAACAAAACGGAAAAAAAAACCAAAACATGTCAGCCTTTAAGGTGGATCTCTGGAGAGCCCAGATTATCATGCTGACACACGAGGAGCCTGCCTCCCACACTCGATTAGAACATCCACCCTCAGGTGCTGGATGCAGCGGGAAAACAAAAAAATACTCTCCTGGTCGCCCCGACGCACCGCATGGGTTCCAACCTGTCTCCAGTACAGGGGGTGGTGAAGGACTGCCAACCTGGTTTCCCTAGAAACCGTCTCAGAATAAAGGGATGCATTCCAATTCTGTTTCATAGATAATATTATGTACATATTATTACTATTTGTTGTCTGTTCTCGTAGTTTAAGGTCAGGTGTTTCGCTTCCTGGAATAATAAAAAGTCTCTTTAAAAGCATGATGATTGTTTTGTAAGGCCTCTAACTTGTTTTTCCAGCAGGCAAACATGATGTCAGACACACACAGGCTTGGATATAAAAATCCCTTACACACACAAACACACACACACACACACACACACACCCACACCTACACACACACCCACACTCACACACACACATCCACACACACAAACCATACCACCATTTTTACATGTAGAGCTGGCCTTTTTTTTGTCTGTAAGGTCCAACATGTTTCTGTTTTTCTTTTGTGGCACCACAGCAGTAAATAATATTGTATCATTTCTAAAAATAAAACACGTTTTCCTGGATGTGACCTTGAAGCAGCAGCAGCAGCCTCGTCTCTTTTGCCAAAGTGTCAAAAGGCTAATTTATCGCCCTCACGATTCCAGTGATAAACAGAAAAACTCTGTTTCATTAGTGTGTGGTGGAGTAATGGCCATCAGTGAGAATAAATCCAGACTGCAGCTCCATTAAATGGAAAGCAGGAGTTCATATCTCATGTGGGTTTCTCCTCTCTCTCTCTGGCTCCGCAGTGAAAACTGCTGGAGGACAGAACTTGTCTCGTGGGTGAGGAGGAAGTTGGCATTCTCCTCTCCTTGTTTTGACTAATGAGCACAGCCAACTAACTGATTCCACCTCTGATGTCAACATGCTTTCTGCTAAGCAACTGCTTCCCCTTTATCCCCCTTTCTTCTGTCTATCGGTCGCCATAGCAATGAAAAGCCGGTCTTTTCTCCTCATTGTGGGTGTAAGATAAATCTTAAAGAGTTAAGATAGTGGTAGCATAAATGTGAAACCGATGTCGTGAGGCATCCTGGAATAGAGACGCAGCAAAACAAAAGAGGAACAGCAGGGGCGCACTACCTTGTATCGGCACTAAATGTTGTGAAATCAAAATTTTACAGTCACAACCACAAATGGGAGTTTTTCAACTTTTTTAGTTGTTTGTGTGGGAGTTATCAGCAGATCAAAGGTTTAATTTCTTAAACAACAAGTCCCCAGAAAAAGTAGCTACCACCAATGAGAAAACAAAAACAACATGACTGTGAATGTAAATGACACCCTGAAATGTTGTGTTCTGTCATGTTCTGTAGCACCACAAGCAGCTGCTGCATCGACATTCAGAGCTGCTTGAAATATATCATATATATATAAAATTAAGGTCTGAAAAACCGAATTCAGCTCTCGTGATGTAAAGTCACAGTGAGCTGTTGGAATTTGTCTGTCCCATGTTGCTGTGGAAACTTGTAAGAACATGTATGGAGCATGCACAGAGAAGGACGATGCTAATGTCTGTGTAGGTTCTCAGTCATCCAGGTCATAGTTATCCGAGAAAAGATTCTGTGTTCATCTGGACGTGATGAACACAGAATCTTGAACTGATGAAGCCTTTTGGATAGAAGGCGAAACGTTTTCCAAAAAGAAAATTGAAACGTCCAGATGAACACAGAATCTTTTCTCGGATGACGATGCTAATGTTTTGTTGTTAATGATGTTGACGTTAGGTACAGAAAATAGATGGATGAACAGATGCTGACATCAGAAATTCTAGATCGTTCCATCGGCACTGATTCTTCCGCTACTGGAGCGTTCTGGACAGAGCCGGCCTGCTGTTGCTTGATCCTCAGACTACTTTGTGCCTACTCGATTGTCCAAAGTGGCATTATCAAAGCAGCTTCTTGCTGTAGCCGTGGCTGTGCAGCGCCACTCAATTTTCCCTCATCTGATCGGTCTGACACCATGAGCTGGTTAATGCTGTGCTTGACAGAGAACAAGGAAGCGAGGGATGGGATTTTTTTTCTTTTTTTCTAGTCAGAGCAGACTTGATGGACTGGAAAATGCTTTTTTTCCCTCCAAATTTCAGTCAGTCGGCAGTGCTAACTGAGCTGACCTGAAGCTCAATCTGTTAAGCAGTAGTTAGAACCTCTTTTAAGATCATTTTTATAACATTTATATTTAACAACCTTGTTCGTGAGCTACAGACAACAAAAGAGTCTGGGATGTGACTGTGGACCAGACCAGCATCTTTGCTCCTCCAGATGTGTTATATTGTGAGGAAGGAGACAAATGGAGCCTGTTCCTGCAGCACGTAATCTGATTACACTGCCATTAATAAAACTTCTTTTATTAAGAACCTGCATTGGTGACATCAAGTGCTTTGATTATCTGAGAACGACAGCAAAAAAAGGCAGCGATAGTTAAGGGCAGAACTTATAAAGTATTTTCCAATAACTAATCTCCCAGCTAGTGTCTGTGGTCCCAGGAACTAATTCTAAATTGTCTTTTAAACAGCGTTTTAATTAACCCACTTCAAAGATGTGCATCCATGTCTTTTCTTTGCATTATCACCCTCTCCCTCCGTGTCCCCTCATCCCTCCATCCCTCCATTCAGGCTCTCTCATGACTGGGACTCCTGGAGCTCGGTGACAACAGCCGCCTGGCCTCTGGATCCCACAGGGCCTTCATTATGACTGTCTGGGTTATGTAAAGCACTTAAAATGCCTAATTATGCCGTCTGCCTGGCTCTATTTTAGTGCTGCAGCCGTCTGACGGATGGTCCTTGGGGACTTTTCAGTGTTTGAAACATTTTTCTCACTTTCCCTTCGCTTAACACCGTATCTCGAAATGCAAACAGCCTCTATCAAAATCAGTTGCTACAGGTCGGGCAACACTGTGACACTCAAGCAGAGTATGATCAGGTGATGGCAAAACTTGCTGATAATTATGGAAAAAAATTCTAAAAGGTTTATATATTTTGATTAAATCTAAAAATGAAGTGATTGCTCAGTGGGCAGGTGATTCAAAGCTAGTTGGTACGTAATTAAAACATAGCCAGGGGTTAGAAAAATCATTTTCTCCTTTACATTTTAGGGAAATTGAAGCTGTTGTGAGGCTGTTTTCATTGTGATTCATGGCCAGTGACAACATAATGGAATCCGAACAGAGACGATTATATTGTCTGTATGGCATTTCCTCTGTAGAGGGAAATTTAATTGAATCTCCCCCTGAGTTTCCGCTGATTGCACAGTAGCCCATTTTCAACCTGAATTATTTCTATTCCACCCAACTTTCACACTGCACTGGGTTTTGAGTAGGCTTGTGTGTGTGTGTAATGTGTAGGCGGGTGATAGAACGCGGTGAAGAGTCCATCTGCTTTTGTCTGTCAGCGCGTAGGTGGAATCTCAGGCACGCGTGATGGATTTGTGTCCGATTATCTCAGAAAAAAAAGCTGAAACTGAACAGAACAAACTCTTAATTGTTTAGGCTGTGTACATGTGTCCCACCGCTGAGGTCTGTGTTCCAGTCGGATGGTTTGTTTCTTGGAAAGAGATGGCCATCTTGCTTTCGTTCATCCAAATATGTTCTCCTCTGGGTTGGATTCTCCGCCGGGCCCTCGTCTGCGATCCGGAGCAGATGGTCTCGCCGCCGACATGCGGTGCCGTTCTACAGCGTTACCGGTGTCAGGGGGGTAAAAGTGCTGACGAAGTTTGAAGTGGAATGGCGATTTGTTTTACTAAGGTTTAGTGCTGCCCTGTGAGTCGACCCATCCGGATGTTCTGGTAGAAAAAGGGCAGGGAAGTTGCACTTTTTAAACTTTTAAACTTTTCCTCCATCAAAGCTGTTTTACACCAGGTAAAGTCATCAGCAGGTCAAAGGTTTCAGCTTCACTTCAAGAAATGAGGTTCCTGCTGTAAATCTGACCTCGACTCCTGAGAGGAGTCACGATTATTGAGGCAATTTCATGTTTAAATGGAAATTTTAATTGTTATGGCTCTGGGTTAGGTGAAGATGCTGAAAATATCACCAAACTGATAGAAAATTCACCGAGTTAAGTATCCAACACGATATATTTTAGCCTCAAACCATGTTCATGTCCCGTTTTGTCATTACGGTTGACAAGTTGGACATCTTCACTTGCTACTTGCAATTATGACTTTGAAAAATCACAAGGTCAGGTTTCTTAATTTGACCAATTGGGAGTAAAATCAGGCCTCTGGCGTCCATACCCCAGCTGAACAGACTCTCCCGGCATGTCGGACATGCCTGATGGTCCAATCATACCGG
Source organism: Tetraodon nigroviridis (assembly GCA_000180735.1). NCBI lineage: Eukaryota > Metazoa > Chordata > Actinopteri > Tetraodontiformes > Tetraodontidae > Tetraodon > Tetraodon nigroviridis. The sequence goes on from CAAE01014729.1 coordinate 3,028,633, forward strand.
GGAACAATGGCGCAGACACTGCCGGGGAGTATCAGCCCGTTCTGGCTGCTGAAAACCCTTCTGTCCATCTTACCTCAGCAGGCCTTATCAGGTAATTACCGTCATGAATGGAGGTTTAATGACGCTCACATCAACCTTGCTTAAAAGGAAGTCGAATTAAAGATGCTATCTGGACGTGTAATAATGCGGGAGGAGCCGAGGCGGCGGGGATGGCAGGCCCGAGCATCAATGTCATCGTTCCGCTGATCAGGCAGTGAGAGCCCTGCTCCTGCATGATGAGAGCCCCTTAAGGCCCCCGGAAGCTCTCCTACTCCTCCTGACTTGTGTGTCTTGGTCTCTGCTGCTGATGAAGAGCGGTTCAAACTCAGTAATTGGGTTGTGACCCTCGCCAACGAGTCGCTGTTACAATTTTGTAGGAGCACCGCAGGAGTGGAATAGAAAGAGGTTGAAATAATGGGTTGGAGAGGTGCCGATAACTTTTCACCTGCAAATTAAACTGCAGAGCCAACCCCCTCCCCCCAGATGATTAAAAAGGCCATGTCGTCAAAAAGCAATTAAGTCAAAAATGTGAGTGGAGGAAGAGTTGAAGTCAGCAGTTGAGCTGTCAGAGTTGCAGGCAGGCGGTGTCATATTTATCAGGAGAAGACACCCAGCCAGTAATCTTAATCTGGGACTGTCTGTCAGACGGCTGTGTTGTGGATTTCTGAGCCGCAGAAGCACAAAGTGAAAGCTGACAAGCCTCCCACCGTTGGGGAGAAACCCGCCTCGGCGCGAGCAAAGGCAGTGACTCATGCTGTGTGCAGCAAACCCAGCCCTATCGGCACCAGATCCCGCTGAAGGGTGCCGACATGCAGGAAAAAAACAAAAAAAAACTCAGTTTGACTTTATTTATACAGTGTCTGGGCCAGGCACAGTTCCAAACAAGAACTCAAACACAATGTCTGCACACGTGACCCTGCGGGAGGAAACCAGCGCTGACAAATTCCCTTTAATCTGAGTGGAGAGGGGAGCCGAGGCCTTTGGGTGCTCGTCACTAACAGGAAAACTGCGGCTAGATTTATTCTTTTCTTTTTTGGTGTTTTTTATTGACTTGAACATGGCCTCTGCCATGACAGTGAAGCGTGAAGGCCACTGGAGCTAATGGGTGCAGGTGTATCTGAAGGACATGACAGAGAAGCTATGGAACCATCACCAAGAACTTCTAATAAACCAAAAGCTGATTTATCCTGATATCAGGTAATGACAGAAGGAGGGTTTTGCCTTGACCCTCTGGGGACAGTACAGATGTTTTCAGACATCTCTGCTGCCTACACACCCGTACACACTCTAGAATCAAATTGACATCTGGGAGGCTGAGGGTTGGTCAGATAAAAGCTCCCTGTGATCCCTCCAACTGTTGCTTAGTGCTGTGTCTTTTTATGCAGTGTTCCACACATACACTCCCCTATCTTCTTTGCATGGCTAATTTGTAAATCACCATGACAATTTTTTCTTTTCACAAACCTCCAGCCATGACCTCTGACCCCTGCTTCACTGCTTCCTAAAGACCATCTTTATGCCGAGTGCAAAGGAGAGCATGGCTGAGATTGTATATATAGAATGGGGGAGAGAGCGAGAGCTGAAGGAGCGCAGGAAGAGAGTTATCGCTCGATTGAACAACATTTCTTTTTCTTCAGAGGCAGAGGGGAGGTTTCATTGAAAGGCTGTTGCAGTCTATTGATCGGCCCTCAGGGATGGATTCTGTGAAACCAAGGATGAACAGTGAGTGAGAAAAAAGGGAGGCGGAGGGATTCATGCAGAGAGAGAAACACAGAGGCTTTCAGGAGAGGCTGCAGGAAGAGAGAAAGACAGAGAGAGAGAGAGAGAACACAGAGTAACCAAAGGCAAGACTCGCAACTACACGGAGCCCGACGATGGGCTGCGGATCACCGGTCAAACATCTCTGGAACAGCCAGCGGTGCGTATGGATCCTCGGTCAGGGAGAAGGGTAAAAATAAAGAATTCCATCGTTATCTGCTATTGATTGCTGAATCTTTTGGATCTCCTTTTGAGTATTTTTCAAAATGTAAAATCCAAATAAAAAATGAAACAGTTTCAAAAACTGAAGGCCAATGCACAACAGCGTTTAATGGCATTGTGGTTGCAGCCCTTTACCATTACCCTCCCGAATGATAATGCCGGCTTTTTTGTGCTGGGTCAGCAATGAGGCCAACATTATAAAACAACCAAAAACTTATATAAACTTAAATAACTTTACAATAACTTCACACAGTGAAGGGGATTTAGGGATTTATCATGCGTGTGTGTTAGTAGCCCTGATATATTCATTTTTCTGCACTTTTTAATCATCAACAGCAGTTAGTTGTTGACCAAAGGTGACACAGAGGTGTCAGGTAAACGTGGAAGGACAGAGCCAAACTGTGTGGTCCCCAGAGCCCCCCACTGTCCAGTGTTACAGCATCCTGTATCTCTACTGGCTCCCGGGAGGACAGCAGCAGAGCCTTGGACTTTGTCCTGGGTGAGCATGTGCTCCACAGGGCCGTTGTTCTCCAGGGTCAGACCCCAGCCTTGATGGATGACGCCTCAGATCCGGGACGGTCCCCCCATTCTCTGTCTATACAGCAAGTGGAACCTTGCGAAAAAAACAAACACAAACACCTAAAAATTCTGCCCATACACACACACATCTGCAACATCAGCTGCATGTGTTACTGACCTTGTCTATGACCACACGAGCTGTCTCCCAGTGGGAGACTGTGAAAGGAGAAAGGGGCTGATGATGAAATACGCCGATTGTCCCCTGATAGATTGGGGACAAGGCCCCTAATCGTTCTTGATGTCATGAGGATGACCTCCCAGGATACAAAATACAGATTCATCACCAGTGGCTACACTATCATTCACCATCCACTAAATCACTGCTCATGATCCAGTGCGCAGGTTTGCCATAAATACCTGATGAAATTCCCCATCAAACACTATTCTCTGGAACCCGGATCTCCGCTATTTATCATTCCTGACAGAACATCTTCCGGGGTGCAGCACGTTTTTAAAGAACACAGATGCTTAGTTACATTTGCCGAGGAACCGCGGGGGGGGGGGGGGATAAAGAAGTAAACAAAAAGATTAGATTAGATTAGGTGTGTGTTTGTGCAATGAAAAGAGAAGCAAGTAGTCGTTTGGTGCTATCTCGTTCCCGTGGGCTCGTTTTTCAGAGATAAATCTGCCCCCAGAGGACTGATGCGATCCCGCGGTGCCAACACAGGCAGGGAATGGATTCGACTTTCTAACCAGATTAATTTTTATCTCTGAAATTACCCATCAGCCTGTACATCAGTCCAGTTACACGTGAGAAACTTCTTCCTCAAATTTCCGACATTAATTTTTGGCCTACTCTTTAGGTCAGACCTGTTCAGATCACCACCTCTCCAGAAAGTAAAGGTGCTTCACTTGTGTCAATACCTGTGTTTTCACAGGCAATCAGGCAGCAACACTTGTTCTCCAGTAGGCAGGTAATAGCCTGCTGCCCTGTCCCATTTTTAGCGTTTTTAGGCTCTAAAAAGCTGAACTGAGTGTGAACAGAGTGGATTGATGATGTTGTGCAGCAGGCCTTTCATACCTGCTGAGCTCATCTGTATGCAGCTGGCATTGTTGTGCATGGCTAGCTTTGCGCTTGCTGTGACTGCGTGCTGCAAGTCAACTGTTAAATGCTGCACAACCTCACTCAGATCCACATTCCTGTGAATCAGAATTAAAAACTTAAAGAAAGGTTTGACTGGTCACAATGAAGTCATTCCCTCATTCTTGTCTCCTCTTTGTCAGGAAAATGATCCATGAAACCAGATGTTCCTGCATCATCCGTCAGGTTGACGAAATGTTGACGAGATCTTTGATGCACTTCAGCAGTGAGCACTGATGAGGTTGAGGCTAAATACCTGTCTCTCCTTCCTGCAGACGGCGCCATGTCGCACAGTCTCATTGATTACTGAGACAGTTGTTTTCTGTGTTCCGCAAACAGCTCCGAGGTTGGATATTCATCAAACTTGTGAGATTCTATCAGGAGACTCAGCCACTGTGATGACTTTCACAATGTTCTCCTCTACAACCGTGGGTAGAGCTTCTTTTATTTAGCAGTTCACTTATTACTGCGCAGCAAAAGAAGGGAATATTTTTGCTCATCGCAGTCTGGTTGTGCTGCTCAGTGTAGGAGGAATGTTCCCTAATGATCAGCTTTTAACTGTGACTGCTCCGTCCTTGTGCCTTTGGATTCGAGTGTTGCGTTTGACGATGTCAATCAGTCCATCCTCCCTCAACTTTGCAGCATTTTCCAAGGTGCGACTGTTTTTCAGAGAAAGAACCACGAGTTTTTCCATGCCTGTAAATTTCTCCGGGGCAGATGCGTAGTGCTTATTTAAGACCAGGGCCTGTGGACCAGCACCTACTCCTGGTCCAGGTAGAGGATTCCAGTCTATTGTAGAATGAGAGGATCCTAATTACTGCCTAAAACCTGGAGCAGGAACACAAGCCAACAGGACATCGTTCATAGCCTTCTCTTCTTTGCTGACCTCTGCACGCCTTCAAACATTGCATCACGACACCGTCCACCAGTGTGCTCCAAAGCGTAGCGCCTGATTCCTGATCCATGTATGAAATATGAAGTCCCTGGTGTCAGCCGCTTCGTTAACAGCAGCGCGTGCCTTTCCTCTTATTGGAAAACTGTTGCTTTTTCCGCGCTCCCTCACTTCAATCAATAAGGTCTAATGCATTGACTTGCAAAGAACTGTTGCGTGTTGCAAATTCTGAGAGGTCAGGTGCCCTCTTTATTGATCTGGGGGGGGGTGATTTACAACTCCACAGTTCTACAATGGACTTCTTTTTCATTGAAATGAAGCTTTTCCATCATGTGGTGCTGACGTCAAACCGGAGCAGTCAAACCGCAGCTTGTTGGCTTGACCCTGTCTGTGTAGAACACTTCCTTTTTCCCTGCCCCAGTGTTGCACCTCCGCAGTCCAGCAGCGCTGTTTTCTAGCCTACATGTCATCAAGATGGTGGCAGACCAGAGCGCAGCCTTGCAGGAGGCTTTGTATGATGGAACTTGCCTGGTTGTCTCTTGTTTGCAATTCAGATTTGAGTTAATGCCTAATTTCATGAAAATGATATTCCGCCTGTTCTCCCCACCATCTGCACTGCCTGTTTGACACATGCACCGTATCCCTCTCCCTGGTCCTCCATGATAAATACAGAGGTATAACACTTAGACTGTGTATCACACAGGTAGCAGAGGTAGACTCCAAGTCTTCATATTTTAGTAATTTATGGTAGCCAGGGGTGATTTTTATGCACTATCATTAATACTCAGACAGGGGCATAATAAAATGCAGTTTTTAGGCAGGAAGACTGTACCTGTTCGTATGTAACCCATCAGTCTGACATGGATGGAATCCATGATACCATCCAGTAATGTTTAAAAAATGATTTCTCATTAAATGTGAGCAAAAGCAGCAGAAAGACTGTCTCCTGGCTGTGTTTATTTGATTTGGTATGCTCAAAATCAATACCGACACAAACAAATATGCTGTCATTCAACGCCACTATTAGCGCGATTATCTTTACAAACGAGCAGCCTGTCAAACAGGTATAAAGAGCAATCAACTGCAAACATTACTTTTAATTATCCTTCTCCAGCCTTTAAAAACAAAACCAGGAGTTGGCTGAACTCTAAAGCCTCTCTGCCGAGGTGTTTTTTCAGGATTCCTGCTCAAAAGCTGATGGAAGGACACGTTCCCCGGACAATGTGTATGTACAAAGTGAAAGTAAATAAATAATAAAGAGATGAAGGGAGGCCTAAGCAGACAGCTGATGAAGCTGATCAGAGGGAGGGAGCGAGGCTGGTCCTCTCTGATGCTGTCAGCAGGGTGCAAGGGTTAGTGGTGATTAAAACTGCTTTCCTCTTCGCCGTCAGCAAACAGGAACACGCACACACACGCACACACACACACACACACACACACACACACACACACAGAGCTATCTCTGAACTGACTTACAAATAAACAGCTTAAGCTCTTGTGATGTGCAAAAAAAGGTGATTTCTTTTCCTTCACTCAGCTGAGGTTGACTTTTTTCGACTGGCGCTGCATTTTTGTGTGTTTGAGTTTGAGCTGACAGCTTCTGCAGAAAGTGGAACAGTAATAGAAAAATTGCTGTTTTCCATAAATTCTAATACAGAAGGACTTTGAAATGAGGTGATGCCGGCCTCAAAGGGCAGCTGCCGCCTCTGTTTCATCAGTGGAAGAGAAGAGGACAGAATGTGACTTCCTTCTTTCCTGCCCGGTCTCGTAACCATGTTGCCACACGAATTCATGATCACCATCCACGTTCCAAAAAGTCAAAAGTCAAAGTTTATGTCGGTGGTCTATGTGGGCTGTCAGCCCTGAGTGGGCTGTTGTTATGCCTCTGGAGCAGAAGCATAGCAAAATCAGTGGGTTCTAAAGAGCAGCTACACCAGAGAAATAGGATGAAGGCAACTAAATTCAGATAACTTGCATTCTACGCGAAGCTCGCGCCAACCTAAAAGGCTGAACACACAATGCAGACAAAGACAGTTCCGAGGTTTTTTATTGCCGACAGTAGCAAACAAGCTGAACAGTTTCAGGCAGCAGCTTGGTTGACTTGAGGTGACAAACGAAAAAGACGATCAGGACAAAAGCAAGAATCCAAACTACACAAACAAGCTTCATTGATGAGACTAAGCTGAGCCAAAGCACGTTAGAGAGGGATTTGAGCAAAATACTGCCTCGTTTGCCAGCCGATGAGCTGCAGGTGTGCGAGCAGGGCAGAACCAGTGGGGCCACGTCCAGACTGCACACACCCTGGGACTGGCTGCAGGGAGAGCCGCTTTGCAGATTTCTATTTCTATTCTCTGCAGAAAAGCAGCCTTTAACCTGACTCAGAGTCAGATGAGGAATGTGTTGGCGCTGCTGTGGCTGCAGGCACGCTCTGGGCCGGAGGGCACAGCGATGAGGCCTGGAATGACGACGTGGACGGCAGGTTCTCTGGAGAAAAGGCTGAAAACAGCTGCTGAGTGTCGTCACTGGCGTCACCGTTTCCTCTTGTTGGTTGAAACAGAAAAATGTAAATACTGAGCCTAGTAACAACAGCATGATGATGCATTTACACACGCTGAGTGCAAATACTTCCAACATTTTTTGTGGCCACGATGTTCAAGAGTGCCAAACACGGTAATAACGCAAAAAATAGCTGCAACCAAAAAAGGTAAAGATACATTCTACAGGACTCAATCACCAACCAAGGCTTTAAATAACCCATCAGAGTATTTAAAACATGTGAGGTGTTTGACTAGGGGCTAAAAAGATGTTAATATATTCAGTGAGCTATTACCAGCAAAGGTAATGGAACTAAACTGTGTGAATTGTCACCCCTGGTTAAAAAAGGAAACCTAGTGCACTTAATTAAAGGAAAACTAATGGAGCACATTGAGATCGCAGCATGAGATGTGTTGCTGACTACAGCAGCAGTAAGTCCTCCGAGCGCTTGCGTGTTGTTTGCAGGTACTGTGGCTAAAAGGTACCTTTTGTTTCTCTAATGAGCGGTTAAAGAAAGACAAAAAAGCTGATAAAATATGAAATTGGAAGGGAAATGAAAGGTTGTGGAGGAGAGTAACAGATGTGAATGAGCCTTCGGAGGATAGGTGGAGAGAAAAGGAAGACCAAAACAAAGACAAAGATTTTGATAAGGGTTTATTGCCCTCCCTCCCCCTCCGGTGCATCTTCCATCACTCCTTGTCTGGAGATAAAAACTAGGAAGAACTACCTTTCAGTCAGCAGCGGAGAAAGGTGCCGTTTCTGTAATAAAGCAGCCACATCAGTGTCGTCAGAGCGGCAGCAAGTCGCAATTTACTAAAATATCTGCATTTCATGACCATAGAGGACTGCAGTAATTAAACACAGCCTCACCGGCACCATTAACCTGTGGCTTCAACAGGTTGACGGATCAGAAAATACACTAATATCCACAGAGCACGGCTGCTAAATCAATAAACATGCACATATGTTTGGACATCGCCTCAGGGATAAATGTATGTTTTCATTTGCACAGACTTCAGCCCAGGCTCCGATGAAATATTCACCAGTAAATCCCCCTGTGGCCGCACCAAGCTGTTATTGTCATGCCCCCCCACCAAACCCCTCCACCCCCGCTCACAGTGTTTGCTCCAGCTTTGAATTCGAGCTTTTGATTGGAGGAGACACAGGGGACACCTACAGATCAAGTGGGTCCTCGTAGTGCCCCCCAGAGGACACAAAGGCAGGCAGGTTGGCGCGCCCGTCTGCCCGGGGTGGAAGATATGTGCAGACGCCTTGATTGAAACGGTCTTTCTTATTCACATTTCGCTTTTCAGACTGAAATGGTCCAATAAGTGACCCCCCCATCATCTCTACATAATTGAGCTACCGATAACTCTCTAGCGGACTCCATTTAAACACTCATTCTACCCGTTAGTCGAATAATCAATTAAAGCCATGATCAGTAGCTGAAATATTAATCACGGTATTTTCAGGGCTGTGTTGGGCTAACTACAGGATAATGATATATTGTATAACACATTACAGTCCCCAAGGGAGCCCCCCCCCCCAACCCCAGCACTGTGGTGTTTATGGCACAATCTGCTAAACAGTATTACAGCACTCACTTTTCAAATGATCTCCACTACAAACATTATAACCTATAAACAGGTTTTACGACGCCGTTAGCTTCTCTGCTGATATCCTGATGCTGGGTAAGGAGGAGAGATAAAAGCAGGCCTGTAAAAGGGGGTGTGGGAGAATCTCTGAGCTTGCTCTGTGGTGCAGTGGCGTGGTGATTAGATGGTCGTGTTCCTCTTTATTGGGATTGACAGGACACATCTGTGGAGGGGGACCGGGTGGCTCTGCACACAAGAGGACCATGTGTAAATATTTCAGCAGGTTCACGGAACATCTGGTCACTTGGACAGACTTCTCGGTGTGTAAATAGGCGGCGGTAACTTGAAAGAGGTCCCCTGGAATGCAGAGACTATCAAACGAGGCCGTCTTAGATGAATTAACAAGATTAATGGAGTCAGCAAATGGCTGACTAATTGTTGTTAGCTCCTCTGCATTGCCTTGTAATGCTAAAGCTCATTTTTCCACATTTGTTTCTCATATCCTCAATGACTTAACAACCTGGTGTACGGAACACATGTTGCGCACCACACCAGGCAAAAGTGTTTGTCTGGCTGGGATTTTTGTCACGACCGCTGATGCATTCAATCAGCTGCAGCATTCCCTGTCATTACCCCCAGCTGCTCCTTCACGCATGTGCACAGAAGAATGAACAAACAAGTTGTGTGGCTCTCTCCTGGCCACTCACCGCCTTCCCTGCCTCCTTTTTCAGACAAACACAGAGGCCTCGGCGAGCACTAGATGCCACGCTAATTCATTAACAGAGATATCAAGATGAAAACAAGCATGACCCCAAGTGAACGAGGGAGGAGAAAAAAAGAGGAGGTGGTGTTTCGCTGTGGTGGCGTCCACCTCCTTCCTCCAGCGGCCCTAATTACCTTGTGTCTGATGTCTCTCTCATCTGCCCGTCTGTTCTCGGCTAATGTAGCCACTTGGCGCGCTGTCAGCAGCCCCGCGCTGTCTTGACCACAATGCTGTACCGGTGCTCTGTGATGAGCCCATAACGCTCATTAAAAGGAGGCTCTGGAGGAACTGGCCCCCCGGTGCCTGTCTCATGCCCTATTTTCACCCTCAAGTGCAAGTTGAAAATTCCTCTAATTCCTTTCATCAGCACGGTACGTGAGGAGGAATGTGCCACTATGTTTCTTTGATTTTTACATTTTTTGTGCTGCTCTTTCAGAGCAACAAAGCTCCTGTTATTTTTTTAGCCAGTCAGCGCTTTGACCAAACTTTTAGCGTTCTGGACCAGACTGGCTGGACTGGAGCTTTTAGCAGAAAGCAACAAAAGCAGACAAGTGCTCACGAGGCAGAATTTCTCATTTTTCCCCCCTTTTTAAAACTATTCAACAATAGCACTCTGATTTCTAGTGCTTTTGAATGGGAACTACTACCATCCTTTGTGTTTCAGCAACTTCACTGCGCGGCAAATCTGCCCTGACCTGTCTCATCCAATTAGCTTAATTGGGGGTATGATCCCTCATCCATCAAGCGTAGCACTCTTTCACCTGGAGAGGTCAGGTTGGTGGTAACCTTCACCTTGACAGAATGCCGTCAAAAAGAATGAAGAATCCTAATGCAAAACAAAGTTTGCTAACAGTCAAATCTGCATAGTGACACAACAGAGAGGCTGGGTCACGTGGCGGGCTCGTCAAGTGTAGGGAAAACGACGCCGTTTGCCTCCTTGACTGTTTGGTTGACGCCGCAATTCCGTTTCCTGTAATACTCAGGCAGCCGATGGCGTGGGTGTGCCTGGCCATGAATTATAGATCTGTTGTTGGCCCAGAGTGTGTGGATATGAACCGCGTATGCCGGGGCCAGATAAGGCCAGATTTATACCTTTAGCTGCCAGGCACACACTCAGGAAGCCAGCTTCCAAATTAAATGGAAATCAAGTACAGGGGAGCTAATAAAACAGCAGAAGTGGCCTCGTAGCGCACCCGGTGCTGTCAGTGCATGTACACGTGAGATGGGAAGCATGCTAAAGGCTCGCCGTTGCTTCTGATCAACAATCTAACCTTTTTTCCCCAGTGAATTCTTCTGTTCAAAGGCAAACACAATTTGAGAAGAATTGCAGAAGTATGTAACATTTCACTATTAGGTCTTGACCGACCTTCTCATAGTTCCTTCTGTGTTTTTTATTATTTTTTAAAGTTTACACAATAGCATCAGTATTAAAACATTTTAGACCCTGGAAAATAAACCCAGCCTCTGTGGTTTGGAGCTAATGCAGAAACAGGCTGGAATGGTATGTATGGATTGATGGGTTTGACCTCTGACCTCGGTAAGCTTTTTTGGGAATCGATTTGGCCAAAACCTCCAAATCAGTTAATGAAGAAAAGAATCTCACAGTATATTAACACAGCATCAGACTTTTATCACTGGAATTGTCTGAATGGACCAACTTTCTTTAACAAGACTCTGATTATGTAAGAAACTCGCAGATTTGTGCTTCAGGCCTGGAAGAATTTCTGAGCGGAAGATTCTGTCTGGATGCATTCTTGCTCCACATAAGCCTCGCTCAGCCTCCCAGTTCCTGGACGCAGATCTGAGGGAAGTGTGGTGTGGCCCCTGGAGGTCTTGGCACGGGCATATTTGTTGCTGTTGTTGTTAATTAATTACCTCCCTGAAGTCTGACTGGGCAACCCGCTCTGAAATAGCACCCAACGCCGCCTGTTCCCATTTTCTGATACACTCTGTTTTTTTCTTTCCTTGGCCCCACACCCCGCCCTCCTTTCTGCGCCATGTCTGGCCTGGAGGAGCAGCATGCTTTTCCATTGTTGTGGATCATGTGAGGTTCTAGAGCCAGGTTCTCCTGAAGGTAATAATAAAGCGACGGTCAAACGTCTCACTGAGATTACTTCAAATATTAAAGGGGGGTAACCGGCGTCTCGGGAAGGTCTAAAGTGGGAAGATAGCATTTATTATTCATAAGTGAGAGCCTGTGTATAAAATTAACAGACTCAGGAGGTTATTTCAGAGTTTTCTAAAGAGATTTCGACCAAAATCTGAAAAGTTCACACTTCATTGACTCTCTCTCACCTCGAAAATAACCCGGTCACAGCTTTGATTAAGGCAACAGTTTGTTTATCGGAGAATTACCGAATAAAAGCAACAAAGCGCGAGCATTTTATTCATTCTTCAGTCAACAGATGATTGCACATACGGAGGGCAGTGGGTTCAACGTGTCCAGCTGGCTGCTAATTAAGGCGAGTTAATCAGAAGGTTTGTTTGAAACTGCAGAAATGCAGTGAGTGATGAATGATGAGGTGTTGGAGGTTTAATGGCTTCTACTGGTGGCTATCCACATGAAAAACTTAGAAACTTTCCTAACACACAAGCTGTTGAGTTCTGAGCTGCAGTAGATGGATGCGGTAGTAACAACAGCTGCAGGAAGAAAGAAGGTAACAGCTGGAGGACAGACAAACTTTGGCTAACAAGGAACAAAACTGGAGCAGGGGGATAGGAGGCAACAATTAAAGAGCAAAGAAGTAGATAACAGATGAATAACCACCGATAGTTTGGACCAGAAAGAGGCCAGAGAATGGAAAACAGCCCAAACAGCAAGCGCTGCTGATTGTCCTAATCTTCCTCACCTGATCCTTCTCACCTGGGCTTCCTTAAGTGTGAGTATCTTGTTTTCTTTTGTCTGATATTTGGTTTTGTCTGTTTTAACTTTAGCTGGTAATTTTTTTCTTCTTTTTTAAAATAAATTGCCAACCTTAACATCTTCAAAAGGAGAAATTGGGAAAAGCTCTTATCCTGCTGACTTCTGACAGCAGAGTTGTAGTTTTATTTCCCTTCCTCTTTATCACCATAGAAATGCTGAAACACTGCTCGATTGCGGGGGTTTAATAAAGTATCCAAGAAATGTTCCCTAACATCATCTAGTAAAATGAGCCGTGCTCTTTGGGACGTTATGGAAGGTACACTTGAAAAATCCTTCTTCTGCGCTGCAGGTGCTTTAACTGGCTCAACGAGGCGTAACAGCCTTGAGAGGACGAGCCTTTGTGTCCACAGAAGCCTGGTTCTACTGGGCCCAGCCTTTGTTCCTGTTCCCAGGTTTACCACCTTCACCAGAAAGGACTAAGGCTTTTTCACATACAGGGCAGAATCTGCATCTTCAGCCCTTCTGTCCAGTTTTGCTTTTTCTGCTCAACTTTTCCCACCAAAATACATCTGGAAACTTCTGACAACAAACTGGAGTTCACCCAGAGTTGAGGGCCTTTAATGTATTCATTATTTAAAAAGATATTGCGCACAAAACGACCTTATTGCCAGGTTCAAAGGCAGAGCAGGGTGATTGAAAGGCTGGATTGTGATTGGCTAAAGTGGTAATGATGCACCTGGCCAATGATTGACACAGGGTCGTGTGTAGGTACAAGGTGAGCGGGCGGGTCAGGGTAATGACTGAACCTTGACATTAGCGCTCGGCACAAATCTGCCGCTTTTCTCCCCTTGCAGCTGCGGGTGTGCTGGATAATGTGCAGCAGCAGCGCGTTACCTCGAGTGTCGGCGAGGTTGTGGGAGGAAAATGGCTGCGGGTCATTTAAGCTTTCATGAGACAAAATACGAGCGAGCCACTGAATTTTTTTCCAGCCCTCAGATGATGATTTTGATAAGAGCCATTCTGTGGGAGGACGATAACGGTGCCCAGGCAATTCATCCGAACCTATAGCGCTACTTTCTGCTGCATCTGTGGTTAAATTTCGCCAATATTGATGTGAACATTCTCACCTTTAATACACTTTTCCATCCCATTTCCTTTGGCCTTCGACTTGACAAAATGATAGGCTGAACAAAAGCTGAACTTAATGTTTTCCCAGCTTGTCTCTGTGATCCAGAAAGATCTGAGTCTTGCTGGAGAGAAGAAGAAATAAGTACAATAAAACAGTGATTTTTTTTCCTCCAGTGGGCAGTAAAGCAGAACTGTTCATCAGAAGGATTACAATTGCAACCTAAAACCGCCTGTACGGCCCACGAGCCACTGACTCACCCATGTGGGCTGAACCCAACATCAAATGGCGGCGTAGATCAGAGAGAGTCAGCAACGGTTCCAGAACTAAAACAGGGAGGTTTTAATGCCGCATTTAACACAATGCCACAAATAAATGGCAAGGCAAAGTTTTTAATTTAAAAAGTGCACAAAATGGCGGCCGCCCAGCCTGAGCTTGTTATTTATGTGTCTGAGGCGGCACCACTGGTGATAGTAGATTCACAATAAGCCCGGCGGTTCCGTGTGAGAGTGTGCCAGAACATGTCCTTATTTGATAAAGTGTGATGGGGAGAGATTGATAACGGAGGAACGAAGCAGGGCAATTAATATTGTGATCCAATGGGAGGTTTTACCAGAGAGCCGCTGCAGCCTCCAGCTGGCTCCGGCGTTTAAGGAGAATAAATGACTTCAGTGATTACCATCACACTGATGTTCCTCTCAGGAACCAGGGCGGACTCTCGCTCTGCGGCTAAGGGGAATATTGGAGCTTCTCCTGTGTTCTGCCGCCTCCATTAATGGGCTGCGTCAAGCTAAAAAAAGAGGACAGACATTAATAAAATGTCTCAACTTTTCTATTGAAGCAGGACGAAACCTGAGCAGAGACGAGCTGCAGATGCTTCCGTGGCGGCTCCAAGTTGCTCTTCAGCTCCTGACCTCCAGATGAAAAAAAACCCAAAAAACACAACATCCACTTTCAGTATGCTGGAGTGGACTCTTGCACAGCTTTTGCTGCACGGAATGTCTTTGGAAAGCAATTAGCCTGAATAAATAATTCAAAGCTGCAATATGATACATGTTATCAATAGTTTTGTTGAGAGGATTTGCTCTTGGTTGCCAGAAATTGTCGATTTTCAAAAGGAAAAAAAGCCTCTTCAACGGCAGATTAGAGTGTTGGCCTTGCAAATTTCTTGAAACTTTAATCATGTTAGCATAGCACGTAAATCTGAGAACTTTGCAGAATTTCCTGTCTGACGGTAGCAGCACAATATTCTCAACAATATAGCCCAGTTTTACCGTTTGGTCAACCATTTAAGAGAGAGGACAAGTCACAAGGCAGACATGATCAAGTTCAAACAGTTACCTTGACAACCATCAATTGCGCTTTTAGCTGTTTTTGTGTACGTGGGGGGAAACGGCCTCGGTTATTGGGCGCCAGCTGAAACTGACTGAAAGGCAAGAAACTTTTTGAATTAGCCTGTTCCGTTTGTAGCAGTGGGTTAAATCCCTGGGGACCCCAGCAGCAAACACGCCCTTTTGTCACCTATTGCCAAATTCTTTACTTTTGAGTAAAGAATTGAGTAAAAAAAAAGTAAAAAGACATTTGACCGGGTTTGATGTCTTTATACTTGAGGTGTCTTGAGTGCGTAGTCGTCCTTCTTTGATGCAGCTTTTGAAGGACAGTTCAGGAAAAGTAATGTTTAATGGTAAAAAAAGGTCTGATTCAGATATTATTGCCCCTGTCAGCATGACGGGAACCAGGTGAGAGTTTTTCAGCTCAGGATTTCAGGAATCTGACACAGTCGCATCCACCAGCGTGTTTCCATTAGCTTGCCCACCCTCTGCTTTTAACATGAGGAATGATGGGCAAGAGGTTACGGAGAGACACAGACGGCAACAGAAAAGAGCAAGATAAGCATCCTGCTCGGATTCCTCTGCTAGACACTGGGCGCTAAGTACAGAAATTAAGGTCAGCCGCTGTTGTGTGGCTGGGATGATTAATGTCAACACACCTCATAATTCACTGCTGTCGGGCGGCTGTTTTGAAGGAAGATGGATGAAGCCAGCGGTTCCCACTCATCTCACCATGTTCTGAATGTTTTGCATTTGAAAAGGCCCTGTTTACAGCTCAGGAGCAGATTTCCTCATGCAATATGATGCAATCTTTAGGGAAAAGTGAGGAAAGTTGCTCCAGATACAGTTGCAGAACGAGTGAACTGAGGCTAAGGTAATTAAAACTGGCAGTAAATATATAAACTGTTTCCATAAGCAGCATCAATACAATTTTAAATCAGCAAAAACAGTAAGTATTTTGCAGAGAAAACCAATCGCTCACCTGACCTGTAGTACCTATCTCTACCTTGGGAGGCACCATCTCATTTCTGCTAATGTGAAAAGTCATAATTTACAGTTGCTGAAGTCAGTCCAACAAGAACATGCAGGAAAACTTCAGGTCTGTCTCCTGGAAGTTCTGGGAGTTGGATATTCACAAAGAGAATTTTTTTTAGTATTTAAATTCATCTGGTGTGAGAAACAACGTGGGGATTTTGGTTCAGGAAAACCTGAATTAATGATAAGATCACGACTGAGAGATGAGTAACGGCAACATGTGAGAATGGATCTTGTTAAACTTCTGCTTGAGTGAGATGTCGGTTACCTTGTTATTGGGGGAAGACGCTGCTTTGTGTTGCCTGCAGCTGCTTCCTCTTGCTTTTGTTCGGCCTCACTAAAATTTTAACAGTCAGAAATTACCGCAGTCTTGGCTGGGAGGATAAAGGTGTTTGCTGGATTATGCATCATTTAGTGCTAATCTCCGGTTCCTAATTAACCTATATGACTTCGCGGTGGAGCAGGACAAGTTTGCTAATCAGCTTTTGAGGTTTAAACGAATTTTGTAGCTAGCTGGACCAGTTATTCCTGTTAGTTTTGTCCCCTGTAAATCTAAACAAATGACCTTTTCAGCAGAGCTCACACTTCCCTGGATCTTGCTAATGCTAACCGTCTCGACATCATATATCACAAGTAGGTATCGGACTGTTTATTTGCACACACCTGAATGTCATCAGTCAGAGCGCTGAGGCGTCAAACCTCTGGGCCATTGGACGGAAAGGTTAATGTGACAGACGTTCAAAGGTTTTGGGGAGAAAGCTAAATGTCTGAGGAAGGGTTCCATCTCTGATGGGTCGTGTCAGGCCAAGACTGAGGTGGTGAAACTATGCAGATGTGACAGGGTCCCCATGAGGGAGTGGTCACCCACCACCATAAATAAATAACCACATCAATGAGCAAAGAGGCGAAGGGAAATCAGAGGAGACGTACTTCATCATCCCAATGAAAACAACCTCAGACGAGATGAACGTGGCCGCCACCCACGTTTCCCCTTTGCTTTGCAGAGGCGGGGGGGTCCTTGTCTGCACGCTGTCAACTTGAACACAATCAGTTTGACAGTAGTCTCATCTATGGGAGCATCTCGATGTCACAGTGATAAGTAGCCAATGAGACAGGTGGTCCTTTGCGTGCACGTGGAAGCTCACAACTGAAGAGTTTTCTGTCCAGGGGACTGACGTATCAAAGGCTCCTCAAGGATGTTGGCGGGATCACATTGAATAATTCATAGTACACTGTCTGGAGAGCAGAGACGAGCAGACATGCACGTGGTGGGAAATGGTTTTTAAAGGTCTGCATTTTCAAGTGTTTGAATTCCTCCACAAACACAAATATTAGATTACAATACAATCTGCAGAAGGCAGCGCTGCCGCCAACCAGGAGAGCAGTGGAGCTGGGAAAGAGCCAGGACTGTCCTCAAGGGCCAGGACTGTCCTCAAGGTGGACCGGTGAAGACGCCACAGGCCATGAACTAACCAGCAGACAACCAACAGGAATCAAGCTGAATTCATGGCATCAGCAGGAACGTAGAGATACGAGCTGGGGCGAGGGGACGCACAGATGGTTAATAGCTTTATACAAGCCCACAACTGAAGGTTCTGTGTGTGAAACCGACTTCATGCAAGTCTGTGTGGTTTAGGAATGCGTGTCAGCTTTTTACTCCATTGGAAAAGAAGCTGAACCAGTTCTAATGAATACTAAGCTGGAGCCATTAGCAGCTAGAGCTGACAGGACCAAAGTGGGTCTAATTGGAGCCGGACTGCGTTGCCGTGTGCTCCAGTATGCACAATTAAGCTATCCTCAGATCTGAGTGTGACTGCAGGAGTGTGTGTGTGTGTGTGTGTGTGTGTGTGTAAGCAGCTGCAGATATTTGCTGCGTGGAAAGAAATAAATATATCTAAATATTGACAAACCCAAACACTTGCAAATCAAGCCGACGGGGGAAAAATCAATTCGATAGCGGCTGGTTTGATTATTTACTCTGCTCCGATGTGTCATCGGGAGGCTAATTCGCTCATATGAATGCAGTAATTTGAAGATAATGTTTGCTGTTGGTCCATCTTTGGAGATGAAATATCAATAATTCTGCCGCTAAAGTTCCAAGATCACAAAGTTTGACTTTATTTGATGAAACTGTTTGCTTCTTTCTTCCTGCAGCCACTAACATCCACTAGGTCGTGCAAGAAAAATCCGTGTCCTAACCAGCGGCTGCACTGCAATCCACACGCCGCCATGTTTGGGAGAAGCGAGCCGCCAGCCTGATCTTTCCAGAGCAGCGCTCTGCAGAAACCAGTTTAAGCGAGCCTCGAGACAGAAGTTGCCCAAGTTGCACCGCGCTCGCTAATCTCATCCACTCCTCCCAGACAGCGCCAGTGGCTTCTGTGCAAATTACATCCAGTTTCTCTATACGGCAGACCTCCCTTCATCTCTCCCCTATATCTGTCCTGCTGCGATGAGAGGAAAAACTGCTGCGAACAAGGAGAGAGGCATCAAAACCGGGCCTTTTCTCGCCACCTGTGTCTTGCTGTCCTGCACATTAGCCATCCAGGCCTGATGTGTTGCCGTGCAAAAATCCAATTTTTGCCTTTTTTTTATTATCTCTTTTTTGTTGTTGTTTTTTTTTTTTTACTACCCTTTAAAGCTTTTTAGTGTTTCTTGCTATAAAAATGGCAACAGCTCTCTCAGAGTTTTATTTACTTTTTTACACTTTCTCCAATTTACCAGTACCAGAACATCCCTCTCTACTACCAGTGGTGACAGTCTGAATGGATTTATGCCCACCTAACGATAGCATTTGATCCAGTGTTTGCTGACTTCAGTCAAATGTTGAGTACAGATATCGTAAAGCCTTAATAATAAAGTGACGAAAACGTACTTTAAAGGCAAGTAGTGGCGGCAGATCAATGGAAAATGTTGTCCCACGTTCTGAAGAGGTTAGCATGCGCTAATGAGGCCCAGGCTTACCTGGTGTACTCACGGGAGATGCTACAAAATACCTCCTTTCTTCCACTCCGCAGATGTGAAAAAAACAGAGCTATAACTGCTGGACTTTGATCCAGGCTCATTATGGGAACTATCCCCTCGGTCTCATCTGAGCCCTAGGACATTAATACACTACAGCGGTACTAATCTAGCTAGCAGGCTAATGATTAGGCTGCTCCTTTAAGCTGTCTGCTCAGATCAGAGATTCAGCACATTCCTCCTGACCACACTGATGTGGAGATCAAGGATGATGGATTTGCATTTGAGTTCAGATAAGAATTAGCTGGAAGGAAAGGAAGGAAAAACCCGAATCTGTCTCAGGAAAAGTGTATGTGAAGGTTTAAAACGAATGTGAGGGATGTGTTTATCCAAACGAGATGACATCAGTACACATACGGACAAAAACAGCAACAAAACGATGCTAATTACAGCCTGTTCCATCTTCACTGGAGTACCTGAGACTTTTTCCTCACTGATCCGAAGCCAGTTTTTCCCAGCCCCCCACCACCAGCAATCACTGGTTTACATCCAGTACCATCACATTCAGCTTCGGCTCTGCATCCAGGTGTGCCAATCAGGCGGTTTCCAGTGAGACGTGGCTTCATCTGCTCGGTATTCATGCAGCCGCATCTCAGGACAGCAGATGATCTGATTGCCAGACATCCCTCACAGCTGAAAGCCGCAGCAGCACCCACACTGTCTGCAGGTGCTTTTGAATTCCAGCTATTGCTTCTTTAGCTGCTGAATTTCCCAACCAGGTGGCACCTCCACAGCTATCGTTGGTAAAGAGGACAGCTAATCTTAGGTTCAATCGTCTGTTGTTCCACGTGTCTACCTGTGAGCAGGAGATGCTCACAAGAACCGAGCATTACTTTGGAGCTTTGTTTGTGGTTTTTTATAGCGGCGCCTCAGTACCTGCCTTCGCCGCGATATCTGTAGAAGCAAAACTCGACGTGAATGCAGAAGGTGGTGCGTAATGACGGTAATAACCGTGCTGCTGACCGGCCATATAGAGCAGAACCTCAGTGAGACGCCGAACAACACCTTAACATGTCCGCTACAGTGGCTCACTGGAGCTAGCCTTCAACACTTCTTGCGCGTGTAGTGAAGGTCTATCATCAACGAGACATCTGCTGTCAGGAGAGCCGGCTGCGTGCGCGGTAATCAGCGCGCCTCCTCTGCCGCTCCTCTCTGGGCCGCCCCGATAAGAAGAAGGAGAAACGTGGTGTCATATTTATTCATGACCAGCTTTTCAATCCTGCTTTCTTCAGTCGCCCACTGGTGCTCTGAATGTTCCATCCACTCCACGGCCGTCCTCTACATGTGTTCCGATTTTCCTCCGTGTGCGTGTGTGTGTGTGTGTCTCTGTGAATGGGGGGTTAGTTAGGATGTTAGGGTGAGGACAGGGAGCTGGCTACATTAAAAAAAAAAAAAAAAAAAAAAAAAAATGTTTTTTTTTTAATCATAAAGTCCCTGCAAAGATAGGAATACATTGGGGACGAGTGTGTGAGATAGAACAAGGTTGATAGTCAATTTATCATGATGGGAGAAGACAAGGAAAGACGCGGCAAACTGAAAAAGTGCACAAAGCAAGTGGGGAGGTGGATTTAGCAACCGAAAAAATGTCAGCAAATTGGAAACAAAGTGATTGAAAGTAGAGAACGAAGCGGAGGAGAGTGGAGAAGGTGGTGAAGAGCCGTGTGTGTCCATTTGGTCTCTCGGACCTTCTGGTTCCTGCCGGGATCAGATGTATTATCTGAAAACTGTCCAGTTTGGTCTTCCTGACTGGTACCATCTGCTGGGTGCAAACCGGCACAGCTTTGGCAGATATTCGCCACAGAGCGCCGACTGGCGGTGCTGTCAGCGGAAGCACAAACATGGCGCGGTGCCCCCTGATGGGAGCCGAGCACGTCCAGCAGGAGCCCTCCGTTTATAGTTCTGGTGTTGCATCACATCTGTGTGTGAGTGCACGAGGATCGTGGTTGCAAACCTCCCACTGGCTTTTTCACTCCTTTCCTCTAGAATTGGGGCCAGGTCCCGCCCCCACTGCCTTTAGCTCTGTCCTAAGTTTATGATTTGTGTGTGTGTGTGTATTTATTCCATGGCAGATTTCTGCAGCCAGATTGGAGTGTGTGTCAGGAGCACTTGAATGATGGAATCCCAAAATCTGCTGCGCTAAAGTGCTGCACTCACCATGATTAGTGTAACGTGCTGAAACGGCTCCGTGTGATTATACACAGTAAACAGTCTTTTTCAGCCTGCATGTTGATAAATCGTGGCGTGCGCGGGTCGGCGTGTGCACACACCTTTCTCTCAGCCAGGACAGCTGGACGGAGTCAACGTCACGTGTTCTCCCCTTCTGCTCGCGGGCCCGCTGTTTCTGCTCCTCAAATCCTCCTCCTCCCCTGAAGCTGGATTCACTCTCTTTCTGGGGCCACTGTTTAATTTCCTGTAACGTAATAAACAGCCAATTTATTACAGCCGGCAGAGTGGCGGCCTCCTCCGAGAGCCGTCCTCGCACAAAGCTGCTACAGTCTCCTGCCTTCTGCTCGGTTCCCAGCAGCCATGGCAGGACGGCTGCTGTCAGCACACTCAAAGGGTGTTTCAAATAGCAGTCCGATTTTCTTCTTTTGCTTTTTCACCGATAGCAGAGAAGCTTAAGTATGGTGGGAATAAAGCTGAAGGAAGTAAACACAAGTTGTTTTTCATTCTCAGACTTATCAGCCTGAGCAGAGAACAGGTAACGTCCAGGTCTGGAACCTGACTGAAGCCATACATCAACCAGGATTATAAGCTCCATGTTTGTCTGGAGAGGCTGGACGACAGCAGGAGCCGACGCCAGCCTCAGGATAAGTTAGCACGTTATAATGACTCAATTAAAGGGTGTATTGACAGCACAGAGAGCAGACTGCAGTCATGGTGTCTACATTTTGCTCACAATTTCCATTTAATTTAATGCAGATTTTGTTTTCTTTTGTCTAAAAAAAATAAATTAATTCATTAAATTTAGATATTTCCCCTCAGCCGTCTGGCAGCTAATCCTTGATGCCAGATTTTGACCAGCGTGCCAGAAACACTGCGTCTTTAGCTGGTTTCAAGATAAAGAAGCTCTGGTCCCTTTTGAACCAACATTTCCAGCTAGATTTTTCCAGAATTTGTTTTTCCAGAAATATATTCTCCTGGTTAAAAAAAA
The DNA here is from genome assembly GCA_000180735.1 of Tetraodon nigroviridis. Taxonomy (NCBI): domain Eukaryota; kingdom Metazoa; phylum Chordata; class Actinopteri; order Tetraodontiformes; family Tetraodontidae; genus Tetraodon; species Tetraodon nigroviridis. The sequence continues at coordinate 3,050,624 of CAAE01014729.1, forward strand.
AAAAAAAAAATCAAGGATTTTCACTGCTGGAAAATGTATTTAAACCGGCTGCTGTTTGAATAGGGTGAAAGATACATGTGCAGGTGAACCAAATAGCGTTCCACCAATCAGGGGGCTTAACCAGGTAGCCCTGCCCCCCAGATATTTTACAAGAAACTTTTAGTGGAAGAAGCGATCTTGCAGAAATGATCTCGTATCATCTAAACATGTTTAGTCAGATCTACTGATCCACCACGTAATCCGAGAATAATCTCTGTCAGCTCATCTGTATTGATTGCATCAACAAATTAGCGACTGGTGTGCTTCCACGCCATTGTGAGCTAACGAGGCTGAAGCCCGACGTGTTTCATCACATGTATTTACCCTCCAAGGACATTCATCAAAGCTTTGTCACTATTATTGCATTTTCTTCAGCCGACACCTCCTGAAAACTCGATTAGCATCATCCTGTTATGATGACGGCCGCGGAATCAACTGTTCCGTTTTATCTGCTTTAATCCAGACTGTAAAGAAATGCTGTAATTCCTAATTTAATACAGTTTAAACAAACACAGATCTCATTTGTAGACTTTCCTGTGAGACAGACGCATGTTTAGATGATGACTGTGTTCACTCAGTAGAAGGAAGGATTAAACACACAGACCATGCATCTGCATTTAAACAAGGCCACAGTCATTACAGATGCCATCGGAAAGCCCTACATTCGGTATCAGTTGTGATTATCATGTTTGGGTTATCTATCTGGATTCGTGGTTTTATTTTGTGGTTGTGGAGATTTTTTCAAAGTTCTGCCAAACATCTATAAGCTGTTGGTTCACAGCCAGTTGGCCCCAAACGCCACCGTGGATATTCAGGCATCAACAACCAGGTATTGATGCGGCGTCACATCAGGCTAAAAGCTTGATCCTAATAAGTGCGTGCGTGCGCGTTATGTGCTCAGCGTGATTCACGACGCTGCCGCAGAAGGATTTTCCTGCTCTGCGGCTGCCGTCTTCTCCTAGAAGAGCGGAAAATGTCCCATTTTCCTTCAAATGTGTTTCTGTTGTGCTCATCAGTCATGTTTACGGCTGTTTGCTTGCTTGCTTTATGTTCATTCTGTTCTCACATCTAATTAGATGATCATCTGCTGTATTTATGGTGCTGGTACTAAAGGCTAATGTGTGTTTTTTATGTTTTGTGTTTGTTTATAACAAAAATAAAGATGTCGGTGTTGCCGTCGTTGTTCTGACATTGAAAAGAAGGACGCGATGCGACTTTTGTGGAGCTTCATCAAATCTTCTTTGCTTTCTCAATATTCACACTGATCTGGGTCAGATTTTGCAATTTAATAAAGTGCCACTCTGACCTCACGCTTCCTGGCCCCCAGCTGATACAGGAGGTGTTTTTGACAGAGGCGCAAAAATTGAACAATAAATAAATAAATAAAAACACTGAGTGCATTAAACTGAGCCATTGTTCATATTAAGTGTTGGAGCCTCAGAAATTTAACTGTAGAGGCGGCGCTGCTGCAATAATACACTTTAATCCTGCTGATGGCGACGCTTTTTCAGGCCCATTTGCACATTTGGTGGAAGTTTGCATTGATGCTAACATCCCTCTTGTTTGGCTGACTAGCAAATTTATGGTTGGAGGAATCGTTACGACTGACACCAGAACAAATGACGGGTAAATGTTTCAAATGTTTAAAGTGAAGGAGGAAAAAGTTTGAGTGAGGGAGCGGAGGAATGTAAAAGCAGGCTCTTTACTATCTGCATGTTTGAGAGCTACTGCTACTTTAGCGGTGCCGGATTAATAATTGATGATCCCGACCAGGATGCACTAATTACAGAGGAAACGCTGTCATATTGTGCAGAACACGCCGGCAGCCGGCTGCTCCTCACAGTCCTTTGAGTTTCTGACTCTGTTGGGTGATGACTACCGTGAGGAAGAATTCCAACCTGCAGAAAAGAAGAGATGTGACTGAGGGAAGTCAGCAGCCGGCTGGTGATTTCCTCATGACTGGGGCGTGAAGACGGTCCTGGTGCTGTGGCATCGCAGCGTCCTAGAGGGATTTGTAGCTGACGTCAGGGTGAGTCAAGAGTAGCGGGAACGAGCGTGTAAGGTAACTATTCAGCTCAGATATGGTGACATTGAAAGCACATTACAAAGCTAACAGGCTTCAAAAACATATTCCTGCAATAAATCTGACATCATATCAGACAGGTTTTATTGCTTTTAGCAGCATGAGAGCTTACAAAAGGTCCACAAACCAACAATTTCATCAACAGCCACGGAGGTGGATTTTGATCGCCCCCTGCTGAAATCGCTGCCATCGCTGTGGTTTTTTATTTGGCCTATGTGATAGATCAGATGCTCAGCTGTAGACATGCTAGCTGGAGCAATACGACAGTGTTGGTCTGTTCTTGGTGTAGCCTCAAATCAAAAATGGGCCAAAATGTCGAAAGTAAAATTCATTTTGTTTTTACACACACACACACACACACACACAGACTCACACACATAAAGCCCTTTTGATTACAAGAGCTTTTCCATCAGTCTGAAATATACTTATAAATAAACAGTGCAAACACATGCGCGTGTGTGTTTTGTGTGAGTTGCATTTGTGTGTGTGTTTCTGACTCACTAAAATCCACACTGATAATGAACTTGGATTCATTATAATCACAAAACATAATCAAACCTAATAGATGAGATAGCAGCCAGCTTCATATCTGACAGCAGCTGTAGACTGTGTGTGTATGTACGTGTGGGACATGTGGACGGGTGGACATCTGGAAGTCAGACCTTTCTGATTTACTGACCAAACCTTTTTTTTTTTCTTGCCTGTTTTTATTATTTTCAGCTTACTGCAGCTTATTTCACCTCTGGTGCAGGAAAGATGCTTGCCCTGAATGTGTTGTTCTAATCTTTAACTGAATTGTCCAACAGCAGGTGTGTCTCTGAGCCCCTCTAATCTTGCTGTTTGGAGGTGGTGTAAAGATGTCACAAAATAATCCTGCTTTTACAGATTCTGGCAGCCAAAAGCCAAATGATTTCTAATTATTTTAAAAGTCTGAATTGCTCACTAAATCAGCTGCTTCTTCATATCAATGTTCACCAACCTCAAAATGTTGCACATGGTGGGATTAATATTTGCCATTAAAAAGATAAAAACCTGGTTTTTAAACCAACTTTTCACATGAATTAACCCTCATCTTCAGCAGGAGATGAAGTTTTTTATTCATGACCAATCTAAGGCTTCAATAATGTATAAACTTGTCAAAAATGATGCAAAAAAGGAGAGATTCATTTTCTGTCCTCAAAATAATAATCCCCGTCTGTCTGAAAACAGTTTTCTTCATGTACAGAAAACAACGCATTTAACCCTGGCGGGGCTCCTGCACACCTTCCCCATGTGCAGCTTTGGCTCTGCGAGCGAGAATGTGAGAAGCCATTTTTCATCCCTCTTCCACATATCAGTTAAGAAAACCTTGAAAAGACACTTAAGGATAAATGCTTTTTTCCATTATTCCAACTCTGCGAGGTCGGCTTTGATTTGCTGTCTCAGCGATATGTCAAACTGTGCTTTACATTTTTTTTTAAATTTCTTCAAACACTGCCATAGATATTTATTCATCTTCTTTTTACCTGGAATCATTAAATAGCACTGCTACAGCATTCACATGGTCTACTGGTCTATAAAAGCTGTTCTATGTAGCTCGTGTTAGCCACTAGTTTGTTAGCGTTCAAAAACTGGTTATTTATCAGTGACGCTGTAAAAAAAACCAATCCACCCATTCATCCATCCATCCATCCCACTCTTCTCCCTCTGTTTCCTGCTGGAGCTGCTAAAACCCGACCGCGACTCTGAAATTTAATTTCAATTTTAATAAATGTGGAATCAGATTTGAATCCACCAAAAGGCAAACAGTGAACAGGCCTCGCACAAGATGAAACAATCAAAGTGAAGATGGTTCTCAAGAGGACCGTAGATAATATCCACAGCCAGACATCAAATATCTATTCTTTAACTCCGGATCACACATTTTCCTTTCTTTCCTCAGTTGGGAGGAGAGCTGAGACTTCACCTAGTAAGAAAGTCAACACTCGCACATAGACCTTGAGCCCCTTCCTGACCTGCACTCAGATGTGTTTGCAGGCTGTTTCTGGTCTGATGTGTGGAACATTAGCGGGCCTGGGTCGTGAAAGTCACGCTGATACAAAATAAAACTGATGTGGTTCAGTGAAAATGCTGCCCAGGGTCTGGTTTTGTCTGCTCGCTGACGCCAGCGTCTCTGATCCATGGAAGGAAACAGGTCTTCTGTCTCCTGTGGGCCGCTCGGCTGACCCCAGTTCAGCTTCCCAGGTGGGCTGACGTGCATTCGAACGAAGCTGAGTTCAAGCAGAAAGTAGCTGGAGTCACAGCCGCCAGTTAGGTTAACACTCCCCGCCGACGGTGTCGCTGACCCGAGTTCAGCCGGAGTTACAGGTGCCAGACGGGTTAATCACTGCACGAGCGCAACAAAGCGCCAGAATACTGACCTTGTGCACCTGGCCTCTCTGGATTCCACCTAACAGGGCTGTGCTCGCCGTTACGAGCATTAGGGAATCTCTCCTGTTGTCGTAAATCTGTTTTATGAAACCCAATTAGCAACAGACAGTTGCGTCTGCATGTGAGCTTTGTTGGGCTTTAGTTTTGCCGCCAAATGAGATCAGATTTTTGTGAAGCGACAGCGCCTCCTCAGGTTAATGCTGCCCCAACGCCTCCACTAGCCCAATCAATTGCTAACAATTAGCAGATGTTTGCTGCACCCTGTGCACTGCGGCAGAACAGGCAGCAAACTCCAGTTCCTGGATAAAACAGTCTGCGTTAATAACAGTGCAAGGTCGGCCAGTGTCATGAGGTCTATCCCGTTCACTACAGCGCTTATGCAAATGTGACTCTTCGCTCGTTGAAAACCAGCCGAGCTTAGAAGCTTCCCTTTCAGTTGTGATGACGCCCTCGTATATATAATGCACAGGAACAGAGCTGAGCTACGAACGATACGCTCCTGCACTCTGAGAGGAGCAGCTGGAGCAGAAGACGCGGGAAGGGTAATCCGCACGTCCAGGCCAAAGGTCGTAGAGGAGAAGGCATGCTTCCACCTAAAGGTGCCAAGCTGGAAGGACGCATAGAGATCCGAGTTTTCCTGAATCTCAAGAAATCTCAATTTTAGCCTCACAGTATTTTCTATGACTTCAATAAATATTGAAAGATCTTTCCTGAAGCTTCCATAGTTGGAGCAAACTGTGCTGATGGTTCTTCATTTGTCAGCCTGATTAGTTCAGAGATTCTGAAGATTTTAGAGTAAAAGCTGATTAAATTAGCCCTGGACAAATGCAGTTAGATGTGAACCAGCGGAACGCGTCCATCATGTATCTGTCTCATATATTCAGCTATATGAGGACTTAAACCAAGCAGAAATGCTAACCTTGCAGCCACAAACAACAGATCATTTTGTCAGACTTCATCATCATTGGACTTTTAAAAGATTAAATTAATTTAGACTCTAATTTAGACTCTTCTTATAAACATCTACATTATTGACAAAGACAAAAATCAATTCCAGCTGTGTTCTTTTTCCTACTGTCCACCCACAGAAGACAATCTCGGTGTCTGCTTCCTGAGTCCCGGGGCTCGGCTCGTGAATTTGTCTCTCTGTTTTTCCACGACCTTTTGGAGGCGCCGTCTCCAGTCTTAAAAACACTGGACAAGCTCTCTTACCTTGTGCTCTGCTTCTTCTCTGTGGTAAATGAAAGATATTACGGTGAAGAGGCCTGGCTCTGCAGACAGCTGAGCCCCACAGAAAAGAAGCATCGATGGGAGGAAATGCAGTTTCCATATCTGCAACGCGGCTAACCTCCAGCAACGTTTACTGTAACTACAGAAAATATGAGTCTGGACTAAAGCAGGGGGAATAAGACTGATGCTTTCAAAGAATGGAGAAGTTACATTGGAACTGTCTGTCTTTTTAACGATGAAGTGCCTCCTTTTATCATATTTCTGCTGCCAGAGTGTAGAAACTCTGATAATACCTAAATCTGGTGAATAAATAAAAAGCAGCTTTTATTAGAGCTGTGAGGTGGATTCACGAAGAGGTCAGAACAGGACCAGAACGGGGACCTAGCTGTAGTCTGCAAGGATGTTCAGGTTCTTTACAACCACATCCGGTTGGTGGAGAGCTGCATGGTGTGAAGCTTTCCAGCCTCCCTGGCCAGCGTAGATTGTCCTCTGCGTTCCTTTTACAGCCTCTGTGTGATTAAATCTGCTTTCCACCTGCTGTTTGTGGACTCTCCAGCGGCTGTCAAGGCCGCTACAAGAAAATAAACCACCAATGTACCTAAACTGAATTTCCATTACGAAGGTTGTCAGTCCCACACTCAGTTCTGCACTTCCACTCAACCACACTTTTCCGATATGAATCCTGATGCTTGGCCCTGAAGAGCGGGAGGATAGTTGTGTGTGCAGAGGACGCTGTAGCAGAGGCTCACAGATACCTCCGGCAATAAAAAAAATTAGCATTGAAGCCGTTTTTCATGATACTTACTTGTCCATACTTGTAAAGCATGAGCACTGTTCCAATGCTAGGTTCGCAAGTGTCCAAGCATGCACCAAGGACCAGAATGTGCAGAGGCTCAATCGCACATCGGACGTGACGGGCTCAGCAAGGTATCAGCCAATCAACTGCATTCCAGCAGCAGAAAAAGACACTGCCTCTGAAAACTGATGTGAAGAGGAGAATAAGACATTTAAGTAGGAGGGTGGTCTGCTGGTGGGTCCCGTTCTGTTGCACCACCATGAGGGTCCATGTAGCTCCTTTAAGTCTGCCTTATTTAAAGGAACAGGGCCTCTTTCCGTGGGAATAGTTTAATAATTTAGCGTGGCTTTAAACTAATCTATTTCAAGCACCCAGATGGTATTTATATTGAGCAAATGCCGGGATAATTGAATGGAATAATTTACTCGGTGCTGGTGCTGGGTGTCGGAGAATCCCCACGCTGCACCAGGGCCAGAATCTCACAGAGAACAAGAAGAAACCAAATCACTTGAAAGAGTTTGCAGAATTACATTTGTTGAAAATTGAATATAGCCCCGATCAGGGTCTGATCGCTATGCACGTGTGTGCGTACTTGCGAGGGTGTCGCAGGAAGTCCGCTGACCGTTGTGTTCTTTTAAAAGCGAGCAGTCCCAAGAGTGCGGTGGGCGTTGGGGAGCGCCTCGGGCCATCTGTCCACCGCCTCCTGCAGGCGCCACCCGGGGAGCTGGAATAAACCCGAGCCTTCTGGACACGAGAGCTCCAGGCGACCCTCCTGTTTCCCAGGACGGAAAACAGAGTAGAACGGTGCGGGGCAGATTTTTTCAGGGGAATTTTCAAAGAGGAAACAGACAGAGCAGTGGATAGGTAGAACAGGGGATGGAGGAAGAGAGGAATACAAAGCGACGGTGCAGGAGCAGGCAGCTGCTGTTTTTAACAGGCGTGTCCCTCCATCTACGATCAAAGCCTCCATCAGCCTTTGGGGCATCTCCGCTGAGTGCTTCCCATAGCTGCTAAAAATTCCCCCTGCCGAGGAAACGTTTCCCACCTCTCCTCTCAGACCGGTGCTCCTAATGAAAGAGAAAACACAGCCCGTTTGGTTTGGGCTCTGCGGCTGTATTAAAGGTAGAAGTGTGACTGACAGCTGCATGTGAAAGCTTGTGCAGGCTAAAACAACAACGGAGCCATGTGCACGTGTCCTGCGGCGCTCTGGCTCCAGTCCTGCAGCGGCTCAAACCTTCTGTGAAAGTGGATCTTCCTGGAGTTGAAGCGCATCAGCGTATCAACTCGCTTCTAATAAAAGACCCCTCTGAACAGTCGCTGCTCCCCTGATGCTCGCCAGAGCCGGCGGAGCGGGCCACCGCCCAGCTGCCTGTCTGATGTCTGACTATCAGAAAGCTCGGTGCCACCGGCCCCTCCAGCTGGATCCTCCTCCCAGCGCGACTCCATCAAAGGTTGCAAATCAAACAATCGTATTCTGCGTCACTCGGAGCCCAGGAGTTCAGCTGCTTCTGCCCGCTTCGGCGTCACTGTGGGAACCCTTCTGGAAGGGTTAGGCTGCTGTGTTCCACATGGTCAGAGTCACAAGACGGAAGGATCTGGAAGATCCCATCAAGCCTAAAACCAGTCTGAAATCCTCATCAGTTTGAGCTCTTCCTTCCTTTGGACTGTTACTCTTTCAAACGTAGTTTTAATCTGGTGCGGATTGGCTCACTTTACATTTTATTAGATTAGTTATGAAAAGGTGACTTTTTAGTCTGTTTGTCGTTTGAGGAATTTACTGGGTGCGCGATTTTTAAACAAGAACTTAAAACAAAATGAAAAGAACTTCAGAGAGAACATCTACAAATACGAGAAGCGTCCACCAGCTCCTGACCTGGGTTGTCCACAGACCACAGCCTGGACAACACCGTCATGGCTAAATGAGTAATAAATAATAATAAATGCCAGGGGGTTGCTTGAGTGCATTTTCGTCGTGGAGGTTTGGGTTTGCCCTCCTCATCGTCATCATCTTCCTCTGTATCCACTTCATTTTTGCCGATCCTGATATTTGTCATACTCATCTATTGAATAAGATCGTGGACCAGAGTCATTTTATTTGGTTGTTTAGCAACAGCGCAGTCTCCATGCTGCTCTTCTTGATGCCATTTTTTTTCATTTACTTTTCCTTGAGCAGCCCATTAAATTGCAGAATCTCGTCATAAGTTCCTAACCGCAGAGCGAGGGAGCTCAGATAGAGATGGAGAGAGAGAATTTAATTATTGAATTTATTTGATGGCCTGCCATCTAAATGCGTAATGAAAGCATCAAAATTAGGAGAGGAGGATGGACGTCTGGATCACATTCCCTCTCTCCTCCGCCCTTTCCCTGCCATTTTTCTGCTCTTTTCTGCACTTTGAGCTCAACTTTGAGGATTTTCACTGGTGTAATGGGAGATGACATCATGAAGTATCCCATACACGCCGCGCCTCAGCGGGGGGTTTGGCTCTTTTTCAAAGTGTTCCCTCTGCTCAAAGCCTAAATGGCTGAAAGCTTCTCAGAACTGCAGCTTGTGCGCTCATGTTAGACGATTTAAAACCGGAGAAATGAGTCTGATGGTGATACTCGATTAGTGATCGGCCCGTCTGTTCTAAACTGTAGAGCTGAAATGGATCCTAAAATGGAGATTTAGATTTCAAATCTGCTAATGTCGAACCCGGCAATTAAAAACACATCTGAGCAACTTCTTCTTTGAACCATTACAGCGCCACTGGCCTTTGACAACGGAGCAGTGAGATGGGCGTAAAGCTCAGCTTGTCCCAGTGGCACCATCATTGGTTAACCTCTGTTCAGAGCTCATCCCAGTTCTAACCTAAATTTTGTGATCCAGAATCTTCTCATCATGGAATAGTCAGTTTCCCGCCTCGCTGCCCCACTTAAAGTTGGACAAAAAACATGGAGCAAACTCACGCCTCTGCGCTAGCTGAGGCTAACAGGTTTGCTAGCCACTGTGCCAATAAGGTCTTGCATTATTGATGCGCGTTAGTTTGCAGAATCGCTTTATTCCTGCCGCACAACAGCTGGAGCACCAAACCAGATCCTATTATGGTCAGTCTAACAAGATTTCATTGTGAGCACAACAACAAACTTAAGTTTCCAGATGCAGACTTACACACAATGGCCAAATTAGCATTAACAAATAATGGCTGAGTTCCATTTGAATGTTTGAAGACTTGGAGGGCTCCTGTCGGCTCACTAAACTTCAGAGAAACTTTCAATATCAGTCAAAATTTTTGACACATTACGGATATCATCATCATGCCTCTTTCTTATAGCATCGTTCTATGTACTTTAGATTAATTAGAACTCATATAAATGGGTTAACGCAGCCTAAACCGTTAGTTAAAGCAACTAACAAATAAGTAAGTGAGTCAGAAATGTTTGATGTTTATCCAACAATGTAATTACAATGCCTTCTGTGCTGCTTTTATGGATGATAGCGATAGAGCAATTAATCCATTGGGCAATTAATTTGGACCGTGTCTGGCATTTTGAGATAATTGCATCAACCGGCGACTGCGCTGGTGAGGCAGATAAACAGAAGACTTCTGCAGCCAGAGACGATTCGGGCGAGACACTCCGTTTGGAACGGGATTCATGCTTCTGTGTCAAGTGGACCCGTGTCAAATGTAACAGGTTTACTGGATATTTGTGATGTGGTAAGCTATTAAAAACTTGTTAAAAAAAACAGATAGAGATGCTTATCAGTCTTGTAGGTTCATTTAAGTTACCTATTTAAATTCTGGCCTTTTGGGTTTGTTTTAACATACTGTACGGATGAACCACGGGGTGCTAGCGGAGGGGGCGTGGCTTATGACCGGTAGCCCTGTGCAAGCAGCTGATCCAGCTAAAGGAGGCGGCGCATCCAAGGTGCTTTCCAAGAGATCTGTGGTGCACAAAAAGGTCCAGAAATCTTTTTTTCTCTGCTGTCTTCCCTCATTATTTCAAAATAAAAGTGGAGGTTAATGTGGGGATGAAGGTCTGGACCTAACGTGTGTGTGCGTCTGCCAAATATGCCAAAAAAGCATATTAATAAATGAAGAATCTTTGCTTTAAATGACCTCATGAGTTCTTACATCTTTTCTTTTGGCTTTGTGTCAACATAACCATCTTCTAACTTTGTTCAACACACACACACACACACACACACACACACACAGAAATGAATGCTGTTTAGAGGAAAAGCTGCGCTGCTCAGCTTGAACATCTGATTTCAGGACCATGGAATTTTGCAGACACTTTATGCGTCTTCAGGACTTTAAAAAATGGATTGAGCTTCGCTGATGGACAGACACTCCCTTTCTGCTTGAATGCCATGTGTAAACATGTGTTCTAAGACCGTCAGCTAAGCAGACATGGCCCTTCTTTCTGCATGACATCCCCTGTAACCTACTACCATACCTGGCTGGATATCAGCACTGGCAAAGCACTGTCCTTCACAAAGAATGGAGAAACAGCCTCTTTTTAAAATATTCTTGTGTGTTCTGACATTGACTTTAGTGGATTTGCATCGTCTGATTCAACTTCCTATCAGAAGCAGAGTTCTAAGGGCTCCTTGTGACATTGCTGCCTCCATAATAATGCATCTTTATGCAGGAATTCCAAAAGCTGATCACTTCATGGGCTTAATCCTGAATGAAGATCTGCATATTTACACCAACAGAAATAATGAATTCCATGCAAATGAAACTGCTCATCAGCGTATCACTCTGTAAACTTCCTATTAGTCATGCCTGAGCAGATCAACATCACTAACTCCTCATTATCTGCCTTCCAAGAAATGTTACATCACACACGTGCACAATTGCTCGTGTGATCTTTGGTCAGTCACCACAACGGGCAAAGGGACACATGAAATCACAGAAAATCAGGGTGAGTGATGATCAGGCTGGACAGCAGCGGTTCAGCCGGAGCTCCTGGAGGCTCCAAATGGCTGCTGAGATGTCTGGATCTCAGAGTCCAAGCAGACCGCCCACTAAGTCAGAATCCTAATCTTTTCCTTAGGATTAGGGCATCTGGATCGATGAGTACATATGGAAATAAGTTTGTCAGTCAGAGGAGCTCAGAAAGTCCAACCTCCACATTCTTGGGTCAGGCGTTGGCCTACAGGGAGAGGTTTCATGCCAACCAGCAGGTTGGTGTCAGTTTCCTACTGCCGGAACACAACTGAAGTTAAAACTTACTTTCAGCGAGTTCCGGCTGCCTTGCAGGTCAGAATTTCCTGCAAAGTGTAAACTGTTTGTTTCGGAATCGGATCTGCTGCTGAATAATTCACCACTTGTTTGTAAACATCTTAAATTAGGACCTGCGAACTTTGCATCCTAACTCCAAACTTGAAATTGCAGCGTATCGATTGTTTTACTCCTTAGCAGTTTTTCCTTAACAGTTTTTCACATAACGATGTCATCAGTGTCAGATCCGGGGCTGGTCTAGGAGGAACGCTTCACAGTTTTGGAGGAAAAAAAAAAGAAAGGAAAATGAGACAGAGGGACGCAGACAGCACCTGTGTGAGGAAGCCTTTACACCCACTTGCATGTGTTCTTGTGTGTTCATTTGTGTATGTTCATATGCACTGCAGGGAGAGATTGTGTGTGCGTGTGTGTGTGAAAAAACAGATCGGAAAGACACTAATTTACCCTTCAGAGACTATTAAAGTGTGATTCTTCATGTGTGTGTGTGTGTGTGTGTGTGTGTGTGTGTGGTCACACGAACATCTAAAACCTGCCTTTAGATGTCTGTAACGTAGTCTGTCAGGAGTAACATTTCCTGGGTGAGAGAAGTTCCAGTATCTAAATTTAGCCAACCAGACTGAGTCCCAAACCCAACTGTGAAAGCAAATGTCCAAGAAATTCAGAAGAAAAAAATAATCACTCCAAAGTGTCCAAAACCGGAAAACTGACTCAGGCTGCAGTCGAACGTTTACATCCACCGGAGCACCAGAGTTGAAGATAAAAATAAATTATATATATATATATATATATATATATATATACCTTGTCACAAAATATTTTCAATTTTGTGACTATAGGATGTTTTACACAAGTAACGTTGCACTTTTTGAACTAAAATACGTTAAAAATATGTGTCTTTGGAGATTCACGTCTGTACAGCTGGAATTCTTTCAGGTTTATTAATATATATTATTATTCGGTAAACTCAGACAAAAGGGGCGGGGCCTTCAATCAACCCACTGACACACCTGCTCTCAATCAACCAATCAGAAGCCTCTTAAGTACTTATACTTCCTGGAGTTGTGGCGGCTCCTGTAAGGCACCCTAACCTTTGACTGTGGCTCAGTGGCCGGACAGGTAATCTGAGATAAAAACCATTTACGCGCCTATAAAAACGTGCGCGATGACGAGGCTGGGTGTGCGCGAACTCCTGACTTCATATGGCTGCCACTTAAATCAGCGAGGTTTTATTTTAAACCACAAAACGCTGACGAACGCTGAGGGTCCGCCGACGAACCAGCGACGAGTATTGCTTTAAGTGTGTGTGTGCGTGTGCGCGCCAGGGGGGAGGGGTCGGAGACTGCGCCTTGACGCCGAGCGCAGCGCTCACCTGCAGTTGGGAGAGCCGGGGAAAGTCGGAGCAAAGCTGCAGCGCACTCACGGAGAGCGAGGAGGGACGTACCCAGCAGCCAGACCCGAAGACGGGAATTACGCTTCGACCCGGGGGAGAATCCCGAGCCTGCCCAGCCTGCGCCCCAGCATCTGCCACCGCCTCTGCCCTCGGCCCCCTGGCTCGCTCGCCACCATGAGATCCGACTTTGCGCTGGTCCTGACAGCAGCCCTTCTTCTGGACGCGTTCTGGGTACGTTTTCCTTTGAGTGCCGTGCCTTCCGTCCGCTCAGAGTTGTGGGTTCGGGGCGCATCCTTTTGAATCTGCAGGCGTCGGGTGTTAAAGCTGGGGAAAGTGGCGCTGTCGGCGGCGGACAGCGGCGCTTCCTTCCCTACAAGTGCGTTAATTGGTCCCTGAACGATTCGAAGTGAACCGGAGTTAACGACCCGTCCTTGTCCTCTCTGATCCCGTTTTTGTGGGTCCTTGGGTTCATCATCGGGCTAAAATGTTCTTCACAACTTAAACATATCTGCACATTCACCGCCAAGGAAGATGTGTATTTTTTTTAACTTTACGACTAATGATGCCGATATTACCCTTAACTATTATTTTTGACATACACCAGTCGTGAGGCAGCCTGTTTTCCCCGCTGGCTTATTTAACAGATTGCCATCATTTTGGGCGTTTAGCGGCGTTATTTCGGGTTTGTGGAGAGGACTCGGCGCGTTAAAGCCCTGGCAACCTCTCGGCTCTGCGTGCGCGTTCACCCGCAAGTGCTGGGTCGTCGCTATTTAGACCTTCCTCTCTGATCAAGTGGTAAAAATAAATGACAAGAAAAGAACGACGCGACAGGGGAGAATTCTCTTGCATTCACGCAGAAATAATCTGATTAGTTCTTCCAAAATCACTTTAGTGGCGAATTTTCTGCTTTTAAGAGCCGCAAATTCAGACATTTAAGTCATGTTTACGCCTGTCAGCAGAGAAAGTTCTGCTTCTGCTGGTTTTTCTCCTCTCTCGGAGTCTCGGTGCCAAAGAGGAGCGAGAAATCGATGGGATCTATGTTTATTGATGTCCTCCACTGTCTTCTCTTTCTTCCAGAAGAATAATGGGGCACATGCCTCAGAAGGTCCCTGCCAAGCTGGCTTCTCACAGAGCTTCTACTCTCTGCTGGTTTCCAAGGATGTACTGAAAGGCGGAGGCGTGCGTAAAGGTGAGTGGCACCGCCGTCGGCCAGCTTCGCGTTTCCAGCCCGAGTTATCGCCTCTGTTGGTGGAGGGGGGCGGTTGCCACGTAGGTGTTTGTAAAGTGACTTTAGGTGTCCTTGCTGATCTCACACACGCCTGGAATATGTTGGAATTCTCTCCAGTCGGCCCTCTCTCACCGTCCTGTTGCTCCGGAGACGCAGCGCTCCTGGTTTGAGGGCCCGATAGTGCAGGAAACGGGATCGACGTCCTGCGTCTAATCTGGCGCTGCTCCTGCCGATGTGAGCTAATTGCGCCCCTCTATTGATCCCGCTGATTTCCCCCCTCGTGGCTCGGCTGAGCAGCATTGTTTTGCTGCGGGCGCACAATAGCTCTTTTGTGGGTCGGCTGTGTCTTCAGCAGCTGCGCGGTGTATATGTCCCGCTCCCCTTAGCCGGAAGAGACCTGGCGGGAATCCAGCTGTCTAGAGTCACCCAGAAACACATGCGGACTATTTGTTACATATGTAGTGCCGGCAGCTTTCTGATATTTTGAGCTCGTTTTATCTCCTGTGGTATTTGTTGTTTTTCTTTTATTTATTTTTTTGCTTTGCTTGTTCTGTGTTGGAAATTAAGGTGAAAATTTCGGCTGCCTGTCAGGTTTTCATTAGCATCACTGTTTTGGCCAAAGTTGGACACGGAGCCTGTGGTAGTAGTGACGTCCTCTGCCCACCAGGGGGTGTCAACGCAGTCACAAACCCACAGCGATGGCGGCCCAGCCGCCTGTTTCAGGGAGTTCTCCTCCTCCTCCTCTGGTCTCGGGGAGATGGAATCGTCTGTGTCTCCGCTCAGGCAGAAACTAATTTTTAGTAGAATAAGAGGCTTGTTTTTGTTTCAGAATCTCTTAGTTTTTAGAGGTTGATGAGATTGATGTCACGCTTACACGCTTGTCATCAACATACATTTAAATCATTAAATATAAAGTAAAAAATACTTAAGGGCAGTTTATTTCTGATAAGGATTGTATGAGGTCTCACAAACACACACACACATCATAATAATGGAGGGGACAGAACTGGGACTGTGACCATGATGGCGAACAGTCATACTACACACGTAAAGATGTCAGCAAACCAAAGAATCATTATTTAATGATTTTTCCAGCTCAGCTCTCCAGTTTCTTCTCTCCTTGTTAAAGCAGCCCTTCGTGTTTTGATGAAGGTTCCTTTGTGATCCAGTTTTGCTGTGAGTAGCAGTGGATGCTGGGACAGTGTTTGGTGTGTCCTCGCAGATGACAACGCGTGACCTGGGTGGCAGCCAAGCGTGCACGACGCACACAGCCAGCTAACACAACCTCCCCACACGTGCCCACGCCCCCCACGACCCCCTGCTCAGTGTCCGCTTGCTGATGAAAGCCAGGGTTGCTGGTTTCAGCCCAGTCTGCTGACCTTGGGTTCCATCTATCCGCATCTTGTGCATTCAGGATTTCAGCAAATCCATTTTTCCTGATGCTCCAGTCATCTGTCCATTCTCTGCTCCTACCTGATCCTTTCCAACCTCCTTCCACATGCTTCATGTGTGTTTCATTTCCGCTTTGCTACCAATCAAGTAAAGACTCTCATCTCTCCACTTTCTGACGTATTCTTTTTATCCTTTTGGCTTCTGGTTGTTGAGCAGAAAAAGAACAGACTTGTTCATGAGGCGAAGGGTTGGGGGCTGCTGTTGAAATAATATTTCTCAGCCTGTCCTCCTGCAGGCCACCAGAAGGCACCTGGTGATGGGGTTCCATGTGCAGCATCCCTGCAGGGAATCTTCCGAAAGCCAATAGCCGGGCTCTTCCTTTGCTCCAGGCTAAAGATTCGGAATATCATCTGTGTCCAAAACGGCTGCAGTTGATATAGCAAGTCACTGTTTCACCCCAACTGGAAAAAAGATTGTCTTCTGTAGCCATCCGCCCTCTTTTTCTGTCTCCGTCTCTCGCTGCCATCTGTTCAAAACATTAAATAGTTTATGGCTGATTTTGAGAGGTTACACTGACACGTCCATTTTTCCAGGGTTATTCATTACAGCCCAGCAGGGGGGCTGCAATCCACCACCACCGTTGAACCGTGGCGGAGAAGCTGCAGACGCGGAGGTGCAGCTTTACGCTCCTCGTGCTAAAAGCTAATCTGACCATGGGGAGCTGTTAGCAAAGACTAGTCGACACATTTACTGAACGCTGCAGTTTCTCGGCTGGCGTCCGTCTTCCAGGCTCCTGGAAAATTAAACCGCGTGTTTTTTCATGACCTGTCGATGCACCTGCAGCTGTTTGCTCGTGGAGACACGAGGTCGAGGTTTCAAGAAACATAATCCTGCCATCAGATATCTATCAAAATTGAAAATCAAAAATCAAAACAAAAGAAAACAAAAAAAGACCAAAACAGTTCTTCAACTCATCGTCAGGTTTTCGGTTATTTCTGAGCTGTCAATGTGTGTAAAGTAGGAAAAACAAAAAAGATATCAGATAACATCAATATGTAGGGAAAAATTCTGATCCAGGCGAATATTTTCCTTATTCTGCAAATTCTCTGAGCAGGCCAGATTTTAGCGTCTGTAGGCAAGGATTTTTCCAAAACCTGGTCATTAGAAAGACGAGGGGGAGCGAAAGGGAAGAGAGCAGAAGCAGGTGGAGGACATTCTTTGTTTTAATGAGTTTTCTGACACATCCCTTTGTTTAGAGAGAGAGGGAGGGAGGAGGAATCTGGGCGAGGGGGTGCCAAAAGGCTTCCCGCAGACCGAGGCGGCCTCCGCTGTTCTGCGTTCTTGTCATCTGCTCTGTACGTGAAGAGCAGTCCTGCGTTGACGGCCCTTCTGGGCCAGTTCAGGACCAAGGTCACAGCCCTCCTGGGGACCTGAAACCCTTTGGACTACTTCACTCAGACTGGAACTCTTTAATTCACAGATGGTCAGAAAAGACGAGGGGCGCCCCACACCCACACACACACACACACACTCACACTCACACACTTACACTCACTCAGGATATTGTGGCGCTCACAATGTTGCTCTTATTTTTTGGTTGTAGTAGGGGGAATTTTAGCGTCAGCATTTTGTCCTGCAGAGTGAAAGCAGCCGTGCCCTCAGCGCCAGGCTGCTGTTGTGGGGGGGTGGGGGGGCTGCAGTAAAATGGAGAAGCTGTGAGGTTAAAGTAGCAGTAGTCTAGCGGAAAGCGGACACTCCTTTGAGGACAGCCAAGTACGTGTTCTGGCAAGACAAGATCGCTGGTTTGAGAGAGGTGTTAAGGAAGCCATCCATGTGAAGTTGGAAAAACCATCTTTGAACAGAGGTGGCGGACTTAGGCGCCATCTTTCACCCACGTACAATGCAGTCCTTCACTCGTTACAAAAATGCTAATGTTAATGACTCCCAGTTGGCATTAGCATGCCAATGGTCCACAAGGGCTGCATCTTCCAGCTCTGCTCCCAGCCTGAGCAGAACTGATGAAGCCTTTTGGATAGAAGGCGAAACGTTTTCAAAGAAAACCTAAACAAGTCCAGATGAACGCGAAGTCTACTCTTGGATGGTAGTCATCCCCTCCCCCCTAGACAGCTCATCTTTAGATAAAAAAACCAGGACAACTTGGAAAAGCTTCCCTCTTTCTGCAGAGCGACCTCGGCCCAAACGTCCTCCTCCTGCCTACCCACACCTCCACTGCTTCTCTTGGTCCACATGAGTGTTTTAATCACGGCCTAATTGATTAAGCTGCAAATGAAGTTGCTGCTGAAGTGATGACTCGGCGTTCGCGGCTCGCCAATGTTGTTTTTTTGGCGCCGTTGCGCGTGAGTGGTGGGAGTGGAGGAGACGCGGGTGACACCGCTCTGCAGCTTTTCCTTTACTAATTTAACTTTCATTTCCCATTACTGTTTAAGCAGCGGGCAAATTAACAATGCATGATCTCGGCTCGGATAACTTTTAACGAAACTCCATGAAACGGACGAGGAATCTGCGGCAATTATTTCAAAACTCTGGAGAAGTTTTATATCTCAACCAGCAGTAAGAATGTCCTCTTGTCTTTACCTTATACCAGTCTACCATCACATTGTTATTGTTAATTAACAAGGCTTCTGTCCATTTCTCACACTTTCCTAATCAACCAGCCGAAGCGTATGATCTCAGAGAATGTGAGCAGGACAAATCCGAGAGCATTAGCCGCTCATATGCTATTCCTTTTGCTGGGCGGTTTTTTTCCTTTGTTAGGGGAGGATGAAACGGAGGCGATGGAAGCCCCCAGAAGACGTGGCTGTCTGGTAATCGCTAATTGTGTCCTGAACTTCCCATTAAGTTCTCAAGTTCAGCACACAGGCGAACCCTCGTCTCTGAAGAAGGAAGCTATGCTGAAGCACAGGGGACGGAACAAGAAAAGGGAAGAGGAACAGGGTCGACAAACAGACTGTAGTGTTAATTAATCAGAAGACAATGATGAGTCCCAGGGCATCTTGGCCTATGCTATTCAACATGCTAAATGCTAATGTTGGACGAACAAAGGCGCCTCTTAACTGATTTCCCCGGTGGAGGGATCCCTGTGTCTTCTCGTGTCCTGACCCCAGTTCACTGCCCTCGGAGATCTCGCTTCAATGTAGGGTGGTTGCTCAAGGTCATAGTTGACGAGGCCTGGCCTGCTTTTTGATCAATATAATCGGACTTTAGCGTTTGCGCCGCGTCCGTTGCGCTCATCTAGAAACCCACCCACCGACGTGCTGACAGAACTGTGTCACGGCGATGGAGGAACGAGCGTTTGCGCCGAAGAACATCCCGCGCTCCGGACTTTGATCTTCCCCGAGCTCCTCTAATCGTTAAGTCAGTATTCACAAATGTCTGTCGCGTGTGCGAACATACCGGAGTCTTCATGCGGTTGTGACACCACGTTTGCCCATGATCACCAAACACCACTGTAGCCGTAGTCATGGAAACTTCAGACGTGAAAAGCGTTTGATCATCGTGTGAAGATCCTGTTTCAAATCCGTCAGATTAATTAGCCTAAAAGTGGGAAAACAAGCTGCAAAAAGACAAACAGATTGCGTTTTATCATGTGTTTGTGTTTTCTTCTGAAGTCCAGAGAAGAGTGTGTCGGACTGATTGGAGCATTAAACGGCCCCAAACCTGATCAGCACTGGCCCAGCGTCGGCGCTGGCTGCTGGGGAATCGGAAGCTGCTTTCGCAGACGCATCCTCCAGGCTCCCGGCCGAGCTCCTGTCCTCAGATATTCCGGTGACAACCGCTGTGTAGAGGTGTGATTGAATTGTTGCTGATGTTTTACACAACAGCCACTCAGGTTTGTGACACCAAAGCGTTTTTCAATTTCCAAAACTAAAAATAAAAAAAAGCCTTTAGACGCTTTTGGTCAACTGTGACTAAATGCAGGCCAGAAAGTCAGCCATTTTAAGCCCTGGGAAAAGCATGCTAAAAACATGCTTCCCTTTTCCAGCTGCCTCCCTATTGTCTTTTCCAGCACATCACAGGAAGAGGCGAAGAGCGAGGGTAATAAAGGGCCCCGTTGTCTCTCCTCTGGGCCTGGGAGAATGTAGAGGAGTAGATAAGTTGTCGGGCTCTGAATCCCAGAATGATCAAAAACAAAGTGAATCCCTTGGCCTCTGAGGGAGCGTGCTCCTGCGAGGCAGCGGGGAGAGGAAAGAAGTGTGTGTGTGTGTGTGTGTGTGGGGGGGGGGGGGGGGGTGGTGGTGGAAGAAGGCCACACTCAGAAGATAAGACGGTGTTTGCTCGTCTCTGGGGAAGAAAGAGGATGCAGAGCTGCAGACAGGTTGGCAGGCCGGGTAAATTGGACCTGTTTGAACAGAATGATGGGCTCGCTGATACCATTCAGCAGCTTATGAACTATGGAGCATCACAGCTCTGCTGCTTGCTGACTGACAGATTTTTGGCATTAGGACAATGATGCCTGTTTTGTTGACGGAGGTTAAAAAAGGTTACCAAAACTGAAATAAGTACACCCAGATCTGACTTAGACTGTGTGTGTGTGTGTGTGTGTGTGTGTGTGTGTGTGTGTGTGTGTGTGTGTGTGAGTGAGTATTAGAGAGAGAGACTCATAGTAATCCCAAACCTAAATGTAAAAATGAAAATGAAAGGATTACAAAGTTATGGCGTAATCCAGCCGTCCATCACGGCTCATTAGCAAACATAGTTTCCAGAAAGAATTGAAGGTGTGATGGGGGGTGGGGAGGGGGGTTGGGCAGGTTGAAATGGAAGAGAGACCAGAGCTGAATTAAAAGAGGACGGAGGAGGGTAGTGAGAGACGGGGGGTGGGGGGGCGGAGCTGAGCAGAGGCAACAGCTCTGAAGTTGGCTTTCATCTGCCGTCTCCCCCATCGATTCCCTCCCCAGCAGCGCCCACAGTGGCGGCTGTGTGGAGGACCAGCAGCGTCTGAAGCCCACACTTGTGTTTGTTCCTCCCAGGTTAATTAAGAGAGTGATTGTGTTCACTTTGTCGCAGGTGTTTCTCACCTCTTTGAATCCCGCTCCCCGCCATCGTTTCTGCTGTCTAATTTGCCCTGAAGCTTCCAGGAGGAGGAATAGAAAGTGTTGCGTAGAAAGCCTTCAGATGGTTTATTAAGAACTGATTGACTGTTGTAATTCAGAAGGGAGAACTGTGCCGACCTGCCGCAGCTGAGCTTGGGGGGGCGAAGGAGGACACAAGGTGTGTTCAGGCTGCACATCGCAACCGTACTCCAGATTCACGCTGATGATGTGGCCTCTGGTGGTAAATTCCACAACTGTTTTGATGGATTTACACCAGTAACACCCAAGGACAGGGCAGGTCAGCAGGGCTGTCGCACATGATGCGCACCGGACAGCACGGGAGCCAGGCGGCTCAAGTTAGCCGTTTAGCTCCGGAAGTCAGTGAAAACTCGCACTAACGGCTCAAGAAAACCGTTTCCGCAGAGGTTGTTTCGCT
>CAAE01014729.1:3085919-3095975 GCA_000180735.1 Tetraodon nigroviridis
CTGTGTAGAGGTGTGATTGAATTGTTGCTGATGTTTTACACAACAGCCACTCAGGTTTGTGACACCAAAGCGTTTTTCAATTTCCAAAACTAAAAATAAAAAAAAGCCTTTAGACGCTTTTGGTCAACTGTGACTAAATGCAGGCCAGAAAGTCAGCCATTTTAAGCCCTGGGAAAAGCATGCTAAAAACATGCTTCCCTTTTCCAGCTGCCTCCCTATTGTCTTTTCCAGCACATCACAGGAAGAGGCGAAGAGCGAGGGTAATAAAGGGCCCCGTTGTCTCTCCTCTGGGCCTGGGAGAATGTAGAGGAGTAGATAAGTTGTCGGGCTCTGAATCCCAGAATGATCAAAAACAAAGTGAATCCCTTGGCCTCTGAGGGAGCGTGCTCCTGCGAGGCAGCGGGGAGAGGAAAGAAGTGTGTGTGTGTGTGTGTGTTGGTGTGGGGGGGGGGGGTGGTGGTGGTGGAAGAAGCCACACTCAGAAGATAAGACGGTGTTTGCTCGTCTCTGGGGAAGAAAGAGGATGCAGAGCTGCAGACAGGTTGGCAGGCCGGGTAAATTGGACCTGTTTGAACAGAATGATGGGCTCGCTGATACCATTCAGCAGCTTATGAACTATGGAGCATCACAGCTCTGCTGCTTGCTGACTGACAGATTTTTGGCATTAGGACAATGATGCCTGTTTTGTTGACGGAGGTTAAAAAAGGTTACCAAAACTGAAATAAGTACACCCAGATCTGACTTAGACTGTGTGTGTGTGTGTGTGTGTGTGTGTGTGTGTGAGTGAGTATTAGAGAGAGAGACTCATAGTAATCCCAAACCTAAATGTAAAAATGAAAATGAAAGGATTACAAAGTTATGGCGTAATCCAGCCGTCCATCACGGCTCATTAGCAAACATAGTTTCCAGAAAGAATTGAAGGTGTGATGGGGGGTGGGGAGGGGGGTTGGGCAGGTTGAAATGGAAGAGAGACCAGAGCTGAATTAAAAGAGGACGGAGGAGGGTAGTGAGAGACGGGGGGTGGGGGGGCGGAGCTGAGCAGAGGCAACAGCTCTGAAGTTGGCTTTCATCTGCCGTCTCCCCCATCGATTCCCTCCCCAGCAGCGCCCACAGTGGCGGCTGCGTGGAGGACCAGCAGCGTCTGAAGTCCACACTTGTGTTTGTTCCTCCCAGGTTAATTAAGAGAGTGATTGTGTTCACTTTGTCGCAGGTGTTTCTCACCTCTTTGAATCCCGCTCCCCGCCATCGTTTCTGCTGTCTAATTTGCCCTGAAGCTTCCAGGAGGAGGAATAGAAAGTGTTGCGTAGAAAGCCTTCAGATGGTTTATTAAGAACTGATTGACTGTGGTAATTCAGAAGGGAGAACTGTGCCGACCTGCCGCAGCTGAGCTTGGGGGGGCGAAGGAGGACACAAGGTGTGTTCAGGCTGCACATCGCAACCGTACTCCAGATTCACGCTGATGATGTGGCCTCTGGTGGTAAATTCCACAACTGTTTTGATGGATTTACACCAGTAACACCCAAGGACAGGGCAGGTCAGCAGGGCTGTCGCACAGATGCGCACCGGACAGCACGGGAGGCAGGAGATAGATGAGGGATCAGAGGCTCCAGGCTTCAAAGCTCAGCGGAGAACAGCTAAGAGAGTGAAGAAGGAGGAGCCGCCTCTTATCTTCCCAGCTGCTCAGGCAGAGCTGCTGCATGTTTGCAGGTGAGCTGCGCTCCAGCTCAGGCTGGCGTGTTCGATGTGACCTGTGTGTCCTCTGCCTCTAGGAATCCCAAAAGTTAGACCGGACAGATCTGCAAACGCGTCCTGTGTGTGTGTGTCCCAATTAGTTTTATGCATTTGTTTATAGTTTTGCAAGTCAGAAAGTTTAGCGGCTGCCTTCTGACACTTCCGTCTGTGTTTAGGGAAAAAAACAGGTTTGTTGTCACCAGATGTGCGCTTTATTTATTTATTTATATTTGCATTGTTTTAGTCATCAGCAACGTCGGTCGCTGAAGCTTGAAGACGAGAGTTTGTTTTCTGTTCTGCCAAATGAAAATGAACCGGACAAATTAAAGTGGAGGAGAGGCAGAATAAAGACGCTCAGCGGGGTGTGGATAAAAGACTTCCTATAGCATCGCACAACAACAACATCAGTTGGATGAAAAAGATGCAGGGAGCAGTCGGAGCCTGATAGCAGCGTCTCTGCCACGTGACGCCGGATGTTATCTTGGATTTGCTGTCAGTTTCAGCAGCTTTATTTAGCTTCACAGTCTCTTCGGCGTTAATCACATCCACTCTTTTTTTAAAGGTCTAAACACTTATTTCACTAACAATTCAGTGTTTTTCTAGTGAGAACTGCTGCTCATGGATGCTAATTTTGTAGCTTTTTTATGTTGCATCTACCAAAGGAAGTTACTTATTTGTGAATACTTCATAGTTTTCTGCTTCCCCACCAGCCACTGGGAGCATCTTTCACTCTGGCTGCAATTGTATCCGTATCGTTCCGGCCAGAAAAGCCCCCAAGGAGGTCTTGTGTTTTCAGAAGACGGGGCTATGGAAATGCTAAGTTGGACGTGAGACCCGACGGGCAGAGAAAATGGAGATAAATGATCTGGCGTTGAAGGGCAGAGCTCCATTCTGTTCCCGCCGAGAACACCAAAAACGTAGAGGTGGAGACGTCGTTTTCTTTCATGTGTGTTCCCACTCTTTTAGAGGAGAGGCTAAATGAACTGAGGCCAAGGGAGGAAAAGATTTTCCTGATCAGTGGAGCCCCGCCTTGCCTGGAAGAGGTAAAGTTGAACCACTGCTCCAACTTCAGCGTATGAATATTTTCCTCCGTGTCGGAGGCGTAGTGTCGGCCTGACAAGAGTGATCCTGCTCGCTCGTTTGTTGCTTTTGTGTGTCGGCGCAGCAGCGATTTGTCCTGCAGATGCAGACTAATGAATCAGTCCCAACGCTGGTGGGCTGATATTAGTCTGGGTGCAACTTTCTTTGATGTGATTAGCTTCGTGCTCGCCGCTGACAAATGGCGCTGTCCTCTCCTCACAGCCGAGGCACTAATCTCTGGTAAAAAAAAAAAAAAAAAAAAAAAGCAGCAACAACAAAAAAAAAAACCACAAAGCAGGTCTGTTTGCTTTACGCCACGTGTCACTGTTGGTGCTAGACCTGATCCACGGCGCAGACGCATCATCTAACCAAAACTGGCTCGTCAGCGAGGTGTTTGCTAGTTAAGAGAACTGGAAGCACACAGATGTTGAACTGGGCTCTTGTCTGGTTCCCGGTGCACATGCAAGCGAGTCTGTGTTATTTTTGGTTAAAATTCCAAATAATGTTCTACAGCAAGTTAGCAACCCAGAGGTGAACTGGCACGAGTGTGGACTTTCTGTCCGTTCTGCCTTTCCAGTTTTAACTGTTCCGCCGGCATCTTTGCTTGAAGCTCATCTGTTTGCCTTTCTTACACACTGTTGGACTTCTGGGTCAGAATTTGACATCTCGCAACAGAGACTGACCTTAAGTAGCATCGTCTAAGTGTGTTAGCTTGACTTTCAAACTTCCATTTCAGTGTCACACATTTGTTTGCACTTTTAAAGTCCAGTTTTATTTGTACTTAAGCAACAATGTGGTTTTTGTTTTTTTTTTCTAACTGTACCAACTGCAGGAATGGCTCCAAATCTTCACTGAAGTTCAGACAGGCTGAATCCTTTTCTCGGTTTGCTGCGGTATTCATCTCGGGAGCAAACGCAGGCGGTGTCCAGCCATGTCAGTCTGGCAGATTTAGGGGGATTTTCCACAGATGGAATTTTAATTTGCTGCTGTGCTCAGAGGTAAATGTACCACTGGACTTTGTTCTAAAAACTTTTAGAATAACAGAAGTCCATAAATTTAGCTAATTATAATAGCGCCTGAATTAAACAAGGGGCGGGGGGGCAAAAGGAAGACAGGGAGGTTGAATGTATTACACCCATCTGATGGGACGCCTGACACCAAGCAGAAAGCATCTCATCTGGAGGTTTGCTCATCCTTCGGCCTGGAGGAGTGCTCGGCTGATGAGAAACGTGCTGAAATGAAAAAAAAACCAAACAGACTGGAAGTCTGGATCTCCTCCACCACGCCCCGACCCTGTTCAGCCCACCTCAGTCCTTTAACTCCGGCCAGTGGAGACTCTTATCATTGATTTTCTCCTTTCTCTCCCTTTCCTGCCTCCACTGGCTGCGGTGCCTCCTAACTTATCTGGCCCTGACAGGACAGAGGAGTGCTGCAGCAGGAGGACACTCAAGGACAGATTAGATTCCTCAGGCCTCCTCCTTCCTTCTTTTCATACTTCCTGCTTTGGTTTCTGCCACCCATGTGATGTTTGTCGGTTCTATCTCTTCTGGACGGAGGAGATTTCTTTACCTTGTTACTGGGCTCCTGTACAGTCTGTTTTTTTTTATTCAAAAAGAGGGGAATTAGCATATTTGACAGGCTGTTTGTGTGCCTCCACAGGCTGGAGCGGAGTGTTGGTGTTGGTAGCGCCGGCCCTGCCTGAGCTGTGGTTATTACCGCGCCTCACTGCCTCTGCAGGAGTCAATGAAGCTGAACTCATTGTCTCTCTACATGGAAGTCAACAATTGTGCGAATTCCCCCGCGACATCACAACCACAGCTAGACCGGCTGCCTGCATTTTTCATCAGCCTCGGTGTTTCTCGCTTTTGTCCTTTTGCGTCTGTGCGTCTGTGCGTCTGTGTGTGGTTGTGTGGGTGTGTGGATGTTTGGGTGTTTGGGTGTTTGTTGTTTCCACATCCCACTGAGTTCTACAAGGGGTAATTGAGCTTCAGAGTGTTGTTATTTAATTTCCTTGTATGTATTGCTAAATTTAATTTGAATTGTGCAGTCTGTTTAAAATTGCAAATTACAGCTTAATCTAGTTTGCAAACCCAAACAGCTCGAAGGCTTCTCGGTGACGTAAACACAACAGTTTGATATAGTTTTGACTTTTGTGTCTGCATCTCTACATTTGGACCGCCCTCTGGGTGTAAAGGCGTCACCCTGAGCTCACGCTGGCAGCCGAATGGCTGGTTTCTGACTGCTATCAAACCCACGGATGGTGTTTAACCTTTACACACGATGGGAGCGGCAGGCATGCAGGGAGGTGGGTGGGCACGAGAATGGGATTGGAACCAGCTTGGGTTTGCAGGATAAGCATTCTAAAGAATGTTGCAGGGAAA
Source organism: Tetraodon nigroviridis (assembly GCA_000180735.1). Taxonomy (NCBI): domain Eukaryota; kingdom Metazoa; phylum Chordata; class Actinopteri; order Tetraodontiformes; family Tetraodontidae; genus Tetraodon; species Tetraodon nigroviridis. The sequence goes on from CAAE01014729.1 coordinate 3,091,112, forward strand.
CAGTATGTTACCATGGTAACAAAAAGATTAATTGTTTGTGCATTTCTCTTTGACTGTATTGTTTGAAATGTACCAACGCATGCTCCCCAGAGATAAGCTTCGTTAAGGGGAGATGTTCGGGTAATTCAGGCCGAGTGGTGCGCACGTGTGTGTGCGAGTATGGTTCTGGTGCAGAGAGGACAATACCGATGTCATTAAGGCAACTCCATTGTCCAACAGTTTGGCTGGAGTGTGCTTACTCACGTCAGAGTGAGGCACGTGCAATTAGCGCACGGACAAAGAGGAAAGCATATGCGCCATGTGCCAGTTGCATGCCGGGCTCATCCATTGGCACCGGTTAACTTCAGCTTGCTCGCTCCCACTGGTGAAACTAAACTTGCTGAAGGAACTATTTAAACCTGCTGGAGTAACGTGTTTAACTTCAAGCTTCCATAAATGTGGAATCTTAGTCATTGATGGAGCTGAAAACTGAGCCCAGATGGTAAAAATACAAATTCTGTTATCTGGAAGAATCAGACCAGCAAAGGAGAAAGTCATCATTTCACAGGGAGGAGCGTTCGCACTCCTGGAGGAGATGCCTTTCTTTGTATTGGCCTTTACAGGCAAATGTCGCACAAAGCAATCAGGCATCAAGGCCGCTCTGAGGGCGAGGCCCCAGGCAGCAACAAGCCAGAAAAACATCCTGCAGATATAGAATAAGAGCCTGGCTGGCGTGGAGACACTTAATACATTCTCACCATGTGACCGTGAGGCATTCCAGTCAGTGTAAGCATCCTCAGAAATGCTAATTCTGTTTCAGAGCTTCCAGCCTGATGCCAGGCAGGCTTCTTTAGCTGCTACAATGTCATAATGGCGGATTTTTCCTCTTATGTTTTTTTTTTTTTTTTTTGCATTGCATTGTATTTCGAGGGGTGACATTTAGACTTAAAGGCTAATGGGATGCCTGCGTCTATCTTGCACTCGTGCGCTTTTGAGCTGCTTGGAGAAGTCAGGGCTGCCTAACCCGCACGCCTGAGCCGGACCGTCGGGAGTCTTGATGCGAGCTCTCCTCAGCCGACTTTCATCCAGGCCCCATATTCGAATGGCGGTAGATTAGCGCGGTGCTTGTCTCTGGCGGCTCTTCCGACTCATCTTACAGTGAGAGAGAGGGCTGTGGGGAGACGGCCAATCAGAATTGTCTGCTTTAATGGAGGCGGGGGTCTCGTGGAGTTCTGGCCTTCCAGTGCCAAAGCGAGGCCTTCCTCAGACTGGTCATTTATTCGGTCTAAAGGCTCATTTATTCTGTCCCAAGGCTATGTTGTGAAAAACATCTCTAATGATGATAGTGATACCCAGTGGGTTAAGACATTTGGGCAATCCTTCATCTCCCATGAGATGTTTTATTGTGACCCGTTCTCTGACCCTCAGGGAGATTGCTGCCCGCTTGAGCCAGAATACCCATTTGACAGAGCTCAAAGGCCGCTCGAACCCCTCTGCTGCAGTCATACATCACATTTCCACATCCAGGAAATACATTTTATTTTCACACATACTTTTCTGCTGTAGTATGTGGAATTCGGGAAATGTATACTTGTTTTAAAGAGAACCGCAAATGAGAAGCAGCCCAACATTTGGAAATCGTTGTGGAATCACAAGCTCCTCCAGGTAGTGAGAGAACTGAAAAGAGGATGGCTCCCTTTCATTTTTTTACATTTGAACATTTGCCGGCTGCATGAGAACAAGCCGCCGTATGTTTTACTACTCAGATCAGACTTGAGTACTCCTGAAATCCAGACACGCGTTTTTTTGTTTTTGTTTTTTTTTTTTCATTTGAACTTGGGAATTTGAGCTTCTGGGTTTTTATTAATAGAGACATTTGTAAAAAAAACAACTGATCAGATTACCTGGATGGGAAAGAAAACTCTTTACTTTCGGCGGCCGGCAAAGAATGTGGATGAACATCAGAAGATCCAACATCCTGAGAGTGGCTGCAGCTCTCCATCAGGGAACGAAGGGCACAAAGGCTACGAGGGCATGATGTGGTGTAATTATGAACTGAAATATCAAGTAAATGAATGAAAAATGGCTCTTTGGCATCTGCACATGTCTGTAAAAAAAAAAACAAAACAGAAAAGTAAAGTGATACAGACTCAACGTTGAAATCAGACTGAAAATGTGTAAACAAATGTTTTTTTGATGATCACTTTTCTGGGGAGCCAAAGGCAGCATTTTTTCAAACTAAACATACAAAAAAATCAAATGTACAAGTGAAACACTTTGTGCTAAAATGTCAAAAAACCCCCCCAAAGATATCAGGACTAAAGATCACTGTTCATTTTCTGTATAAATGTCAATTGCTCTTTTTACGAAAAAGCACTAAGATCCTCGCCAAGCAGACTTTTTGTAGACAGCTAGCGATTGCGAGATGTTGGCTCTTATCTTGAAAATATCAAGGCAATTAGAGGCGGGCTATCATTTACAAATTAAGCCTGACATTTCCGACGGCGGATGATAACCAATCGAACTGCGTTTTGATCGTGTTTTTGCGAGTTTTTCCTCTCTGATTGAACGGGAGGGCCACGGTGGCTGCGTCTGTTAGCACAGCATGGAGGTTGTCTGCGGTAAAAAGAAAGCTGTGAATTAAGCTTCCAGCCTTGTTGATCTTAATGAAGCTTTTCATCATTTGTGCTGAGAATAATGACGGGAGTGAATTGCTTTGTACTTACCTCGTTGGAAGCCGACAGGTATAAACAGACTTAATTAACCTCAGAAATTTTCTGTTTGTATGGAAGTGAGGTAAATCTTTTACTTACCAAGTTTTCAACTTTTCAGGAGACTTAATTACATTTGTGTAATTACTTTCTGGAAACAACAGTCTGTCTAAGAGGATAGCGGAGGGCACAGCGACTGATTAAAGCAAACCTTCTGTTTCTGAAGCCCAAGTTGGCTTCTGCGTGCTTATAGAGTTGACACTATTAAGCCAGCCTGTAACCGCTTCTGCCTGTAAAGTTGACTCTTTTGGCAACTTTAAAGTCTTTCTGGAAAAGTCTGGGTGATAACGAGTCAACCCAGAACCATCTGTTCCAATCCTAGCACTTTAGCCATGATCCAGTTGGGCTGTGACGTTACTAAGAGATTCGTCCCAGATAAACCATGAAACATCAACACGACATGGCGGGGCCGCGGCTCTTGCGGGCACGCCATGAGACCCGAGTCGAGTTGACAGACGCTCATAACTGCTCGTTCGGACTGCTTACTTCCGCAGGAGAACATCTGCAGCCCCAAAATCCAGACGTAAGATTACCTCCAGTAAGGAGAAGCCTCATATTCTGGACATGTATGAAGTCAAAGCTGTGGTGTAAATTCAGAGATGGATGTTCTGGATCCTGCTGGGATGCAGCCACTGGAACCTCGGAGATGCATCTCTCTGATAATGAGATAATTCATGCATTAATCCTGCAGGGTGGAAGTAATAAATACGCTGCACGTACTGTGGCTCCATTACTCTGCTTCAGCCCCCTTCCATCCCCCTCCAGGGGTGAGGTTGTGGGGGGGGGGGGGGTTGTTCACTTCAGTACAAATCTGCTCTGTTTTGCTGCCGGTAATGGATGTTCTTTGATGGCTTGTTGGGAAAATTTTGATTTTCTGCGAGTTAGAAGAAAAAACTGCATATAAAGTAGCGCAGCAATTAAACAAATGGCAGCGAGTGTTGGTGATTACACAAAAAGGAGCAGACAGGGATGGCACATTTCCAGTTTTAATTTAAATTATTACACACGTGCATCTGTTATTCAACCTATGTGTGAACACTGAACTAAAGTCATTTTACTGTCCTTTTATAACACCGAGGACCATGCTGATGGGGCGCACGTGGACTCTAGAAGGGTATTCCAAGGCCTGTTGGTCATTGATGCTGGAAAAAAGTACAGAAAGCGTTTGAGGTGGGGTTAGGCTCCGTCTGGATGGCCAGCGTGTGATTCATACATCTGTATGTAGTCTTATTTTTTGTGAAAACTGAAGCAGGCTCAGACCTCCACTTCAAGTGAACTATTGTCCTCACCGACAGGCCAGTCTTGGTACTGCACCAACCACAGAATCGCACGGTTGGAGGTCACAGCAGGAGGTCACCACATAGAGAATATACTATGTAGGGATGCACTGATGGGAAAATTCTTAAATATGGATTCCAGCGTCACAGCCAGAAGAGTGTGTAGCATGTTTGAAGTAGGGTTTGGAGTTAAATGTCAGTGGTTCCCCTCTGTCTGAGGACGCAGACAGAAAGTTTAAGACAACCAAAGTCAGTGCAAAGTTAGTAACAGAGGTCGGAAGACAAGAAAATCAGCCCTAAGAGTGTTATCTTCATCAATCTGGGGATGGATTACTTATAGGCTTGGTGTGGGAGATGCAGTTCAGAGATGGGGTGTGTGTGTGCCTGAGAGACAGAGAGAGAGACAGATTGGTACTTTGCACATTTGTGCATGTGTCAACACTCTGCTTACAGTGTTTCCTCAAAAGCTCCTTCCAGACTGAACGTCTGGCCTCGTTCTTCCTCCTTCCTGTCTGAGGTGGCCGACGAGCTGCCGCATGGATGACAGAAGCAGAGGGAAGAGGAAGAGAGGAGCGGTCATTAATACGAAAGGAATTGATCCGCTGGGGTCTCGGCGGGCTTGCCTGTCTGCCTGTGATTGTAGTATGCTCATTATCCATCTCTGCTCACAGGTAATAACTGGCTTGTTTTGATTGGAAAGCTTTTAATTAGCTGCTCATTAGCATTGTTTAATTAAACTCACCCTGTGCCTTTTATAAAGCTGGAGTGTTCTTTCCCCACCTCATTAAATGTTATTAGTCATAGTGGGATTGTGGGAGAACTAGTGGACATGTATGC
>CAAE01014729.1:3110674-3126761 GCA_000180735.1 Tetraodon nigroviridis
CGCATCTGTCCTCTGTGAGGGCTGCATGGCGACCGCACAGCCCTGGTTTTGTTTTCTGTGCACGTCTCGGCCGAGTCTGACAGCGAACAAAGTGTCAGTGTGCGAGGGAGGAACCAGATCAGGGCCCCGCGTGTCACCGCGTACCCCAGATCTGTCGCCACAGGGCCCTGCAAGCGAGAAACCGAGCCCTGAAACCGAGAGACGGCACAGGCCTGACAACGGTGGGAGCGCGTGGAGCTGCAGCCTGTAGGCTTGGAGGAGTGTCGGCACGTCACATGGCTGACCGATCGTGTAGCCAGAGCTCTGGCTCCCTTGACCACTGTCGCACGACCACAGGGGGAAAAAAATCAATCTGGGTTTACAATCCAAACTAACAAGGCTCCAAAAGCCAGACGGAGGAGAAGGATGTATTTGAATGTCTTTAGTCGAGTCGTCCTGTTTTCAGCCAATGTTTTGAGTTTGCAACATTTATTTTCTCTCGTCAAAGGAAATTGGCTCTTTGTACCCCCCCTCCCCACACACAGCAGCAGCGATGAGCGAGAAGCGAGCATCTGCCATTTAAGCTTCAGGGATGCACATTTATACGAGGTCGGTAATATATGGAATTATCTTCTATCACGTCTCTGCTCTTTAGCTTGGAAACCGCCATGATGATACCCCACGCAGCAGCCGCTCCTCTCCCCGCGCTTCCTTTCCTCGCAGTGCATTTATATACATTAGGCCTCCATCTCCTCAGAGGTGAATTAAATCTCTGCAGCTCCGCCGCTCCGCTTCGTCTTCCTGCAGCTCAATTCCCCAGCGGTGGTTTCCACTTCTGCAGCAGAGTTTGTCTCTGTGAGGGGAAGCAGCGGCAAGCTATCAGGATTGTGAACGCTCCCGGAAAGTAAAGGGGCGCTCCTCTGACACAGGTGCACGGGGACCCTGCGAAGTGATCTTTCACATCCAAACTGGAAGCTCTATGAAGCCATTAGGGAGTTGGAGATTGCTCAGAAATGATGCTGCTCGGAATTGTGGGTAACGAGGGGCCGCACCCCATCTGCTGCACTTTCCTCTGGGCATTCAGTGGGACAAATGATCTCAGAGAACCATTGCACTGATTTTACCAAACGCTCAGAGAAATTAGAGTCACCGGCGCACCGGAAAGCACGGGAGCATTACTGGGGGCCGGGCAAGATCCGGCCCCGTCAGCAGTCTGCCTGAAAGGAGGTAAAATAAGGAACGCAGCGTAAGACATCGGTTCATCTCTTTCCAATCGTCTCACTCCCTTCGCTTCTTGAACCGCTGGCACAGGCGGAGGGAGGCGGCGGCCTTAGGTAGGTGCTTTTCCTGCAACATCAGCTGTGCGGGCGAGATGCTTCTCAGCAGTTTTTGCCACATAAAGAGTTAACATGTCCGAGCTCTTGACTTCTGCTAATCCTATTACTTGGGAGTGCTGCTCTTAGAGGGCTCCAACCTCACTTTTATTGGAAATCCTTTGCCGTTATAAAGCCTTTTAGCCTCTGGCTGGGCTATTGCTCTCATAAATCAAGTTATTGGGCTTTTGGCAATTCTCTCATGTTTGTATTATTGCCGTGTTACGTTCAGATATTTGACACAGTCCGGCGATCTGTCACTGGTGTTGTACACAAAGTAATTCACCTCTCCGTCTTCATACACCTGTTTTTATGTTCCGGTCGTTTCCTGGATTCGTCCGTGCCCGTCAGATGAAAAAGAACCCTGAGTCGGACAGAAAGAGCCCAGAAACACGGAGGCTGGATGTAGTGCTTCTAATTTCCTCCTTAGCTGATCTCTAAACGTTTGTGCTTTGTCACTGCCACTATGCAGAATAAATTTACTTCTTCACCTCCCCACTCCTCTTCCTTCCTGCTCCCTAATTCATCTCATTTCCACCTCGCAGTCGCTACAGTTCTACGCGATCCGCGTCTCACTCTCCAGAAGCGGGCCCTTCCAGCGCAGGCCCGCGCCGCCGGCTGCTCCCTATTCCGGGGAGGCGGCGTCTCTTGGAGTGATTGCGCCGGTGGCAGATAGGTCAATTGGAAGAAATTGCGTTGCAGCCACCGTGGAGCGAGGCAAGAGGGAACAAACTGGATATTAGCCCAATCCGTGTAGGCTGGCTTTGTTTACACGATCTATCCGCCTCCCGGGCGGGCCCACCGCCACCAGTTTCCCCACGCTCTTGCCGCGCTCCGCTTTGGTCGGCTGGATGAATGAGGCACAAATACACACGTAGATCTGTCACTCATCTGCACACTCAGAACCAGACACTTCAGCTGGCAGCCCAATCGCTACAACTCACAGTTGGGCCTACTTAATCGACTGGAGCGCAGCTAGCGTACATATGTGCAGCAGGCGATGCTGCAGCTCGTCTGATCTGATGATGCGATCTGTAAAATTCATGCCTGTGCTAATGGAAGCTGGCATCAGCAATTTCCGCCCGAGACCTTTTGTTGTTGTGATGAGTAATTAACAATAGCCGACTAAGATGTTGGTGTGAATATTTAATCCCGACAAAGCGAGCAGACAGCGTTAAAACTACATCCCATGTATAATTCATAGTCTTTGACAGTGATTGGTCTGCGCTCCCTCCCCCACCACCAGACTCCTCTCCCTACATTTTCCGGGATTCGCCGGTGCTCAGAATTTTACTTTAGTCTTTATTTTTTGGGTAGAGTTTTTCAGATGTCTTGATGCATCATGGAAATGGAACACATTTCTACTGTTGGATCATTTACGGCATCGCGCAGGTCCAGAAACTCATCGTCTGAACCTTAAACAGGCACCAGTGAGATGAATGCAGCAATTACCAAAGAACATGTTTCGGCTTTTATGAGTTGCTTCTTACTTTGTGTTTTTTCTGATTTCCTTTCTACCTCTGAGTTTTTTTTTTTTTTTACAACTGAACATGATTGCCTCATTACTCAGTTTTTTTCTTTTTACACTCTCCTCCTCCCATTTTTTTCTATCAGTCTACTGGAAAAGTAAATAACTATTGATTCAGGTCGGCTAAAGCTCGCCACCTATTACATCAACTGCTTCCCTTGCCCCGTGTGTGTCTCATACCTGGTAAAGAAAATTAAGGTATCATCTTCCTGGTGTGGAGGTCAAAGGTCAGTGCAGTCTCGCACTGCTTTCTGCAGAAGCAGGGACAAGTTTGTTTTTTACCTGATCTGACCTGAGACGCACATCAGAGAGACGCTACAAAGGCACGTTTGTTTAGGAGACGTCTTTATTATGACAGCGCGCAGATATCTCTGCAGATGCTTCACGGCGACTGTGCTGATGTGCTTAATGTGCTCATTAAATCAGCGACAGTGGCGCATGTGTTCCAGCTCATTGCGCCCACATGTGGGAGAGTCATAATTCAATCTGCAGCCTCTCTGGTTAGCCACATGTTCGGATGCCTGCAGCAGGCCTTGATGTGGCCTGACACTGTGCTGGAGATGCAATCTGGAGGAAAGCTGCTGTTGCCAGGAGCCACTGGTGACACAACGAGGTACTGGACTCGCTGGGCGGCGTGCGCGTTTGGAGAAGTTAGCGTCAGACATGTTTGGCATCCTTAGCACACTGGGGAAATTTTGTTAGCCAGAGAGAGCAGCATCATTTGAGTTTTCATTTGAATTTTAATCAGGCAATCCGCAGAGGTAACAGCTTTAAAACAATCCTGTCCACCAGGATGGAGATGTCCCGCAGCTGGGCCGGGCATGAATTCATGCATATTTGGCCAGTCAAGATAAATTAACCTGAGGCCGAGGAATGGAGCGTCTTAAAGGGATGACTCACTGTTGACACGGTGTCAGCCCTGTCACCTCCGCTTTAGAGAAGCCACCAAACACGCGCACACATGCACGTGCATGTGTGTGTATGAATGACCCAGCACTCGCCCCGGAGACTAGCCAGTGATTGAGACAAACAGACAATGAGATCATGGGGTCGTACGCCTGCTCTCGGGGGATGGGGACGGGGGGCATCATTAGGATTGGCGTCGCGTCATTACGAGTTGTCATGTTTGAGTCAGACGTGAGCAGAAATAACGAGAGACATTTGAAGATGAGGCTCTTTAAACGGGTTGCGTGAGTTTGTCTGGAAAAAGGGAGGGAAAGCTAGGATAATGCTGCTAGCTATGACTGTAATGTCTTAGACCGGCTAAAAAGTGTAGACCTTTTTCTCAAAAGCTTTCTTTTTTTATGCAGCAGTGGTGGAAAGTGCAGACTTGCATACTCAGTATTGTAGAAATGACTACGGATCTTAAAAAAAGGAAGTCTTGTTAATCATTGCTAAATCAGATTAAAGCGAAAGTGTTCCTCTCCAGGCAGGAACAGCTTTGGGTTTCAATAAGACCGAGTGGAGTGAAGAAACACTTGTGATGATGCTGCAGTATGGTTTTCAGACTTAATTAATCACTTTCAGGCAGATTTCTGTTACACAGGAGGTTTTCATAAAAATTCTTTCCCAATTTAATGATTTTCACTTCCAAAAAAAAAGAAACCCATCGTAGCATAGCTCGTGTTAACTGAATTGTAAATTGCTTGACTGCTACTTGACTTTTACATCCACGCACAGGTTTGTTCGTTGGCCGGCGGGGGTGTGAGGATGGATTGCTGTTGCTGGGGAACAATTGAATCTGTGGTGGTCCCACCGCTGCCGCCGCATTTCCAGGGCACCAACCCAAGCATTTTTCACCGCCTTAGCCTCCTTGGCACCTCGGTTCAGTGGTATTAATAAACTCCAAATATTGGTTTTCTCCCTCGTTAGCGAGCTGGGAGCCACCGCCCGAACCCACGGCCGTCCTTGAAGATTGAGTCAGCAGCGTGTGCGCTTGTGGGGTCTTATTAAGCCAATTACACTCTTAGGACGCCTCCGGTGCCTTCTTGTTTGGAGGGGAAGCGTCTGCTTGTTCTTCCTGGAAACCCATAGCTCTCGTATCTTTGCATTTGCGCACGGCACTGATTGGAACTCATCTCGCCACACCGGAATGTGTTGCTCTTGTTTATGCAACAGAATATGAATGTGTTTAAACAGGAAGCGTGACAGTGGCACCGAGGTGTTTCAAAGCTTAAGTGGGAGAGTGGTAAATAGAGAGCGGGAGGAAAGCTGCACATTGTGAAATCCCCATCTGCTGTAAAGTGGGGCGCTGACACTTTCAATCTGTTCGGATTTGCGTTTGCCCTCCCCCCACCTCCCTATGCTCACTCATTCCTTTCCATCGTGGCTCCGGTCCTGGATGCTGCTTCCGGGCCGGGCTTCCCGGTCCGCTGCAGTAATCACAGATCAGGTTCAGTGACGGGTTCAGGCGACTAACCATTAACCAAACATTGCTTTTGTGCCCCCCCAGTGTAATTACATTTCTGTTTCCGTGGGAACAGAAACCCCATGACCGCGTCCTCTTGGGGCACAGGGTCAAGTGCTGGAGTTGTTTTCCACTTTTTAAATGCTAACAGCTCCAGATATTTTTTCTCTTGTGAAGAACGTAGGGAACCATTGGGTCTGACCCTCTCACAGCTCTAAATATTTGACTACAGATGCAGCTGTAATTGGGGTGTGTTTGGAATTGCAGTCAGAGCAGATGAGAGGGAGAGGTTGAACAGTGGAACCCGTGTGTATTATCTGTCTCTCTAAGGAGAGCGTGCCTCTGAGCCGGTCGAATGAAGCGTCTGCTAAATTCATCCAATTGTCGGCTTTTTTCCCCAGCTCGCCCGGGTCAAGAAAAACTGTCTCATTGGATTGAAGGTGAAGTTTTACCACATATTCTGGCCTAAATGGGATTTGCAGGTTTGCAGAGTTCCATCACGCTCCTTGTGGTTTTTATATTTACCCTAGAGAGGTTTTTTAAATACAGAATATCGAGTGTAGACTCGGAACGCGAGCAGGCCAAGAAGGGTTCAATTATTACATGTTTTCATTGCCACGTATGCTTTGACTGGACCTGACACACACACACAGACACACACACACACACACACACACACACACACACAGCACACACACACACTCACACTCACACACTCACACACACTGAGAGCCTTTTACCTCCTCTGACTGGCTGCTGCGTTAAAAAGCTCCCAAACCCTCCTGACGAGGATTTTCATCATAATTGCAGCGCAGCCACCATGCACGGCAAGCGCTGGAACTTCCTGTCTCTCATCCTTTCGGCCTTTGTTCGTTACACTTTGTAGAGCTACATAAAAAGCAGTGTTGCAAAAATGTCAGAGCTATTACTGTATCACTGGCGCCGCCTGCACTCAGTGCTGCTCTTTTCCTCATTTAAACACACCTGTCTCCTTAAGTGCTCAATCACACATGCACTTTAAAAACAGTCACGTGCCGGTCGCCTTGTCTGCTTTTTTAATTTCGTGACAGTTCGAGGCCCCCCCCCCCCCCCCAACCCTAACACGTCAACCACTTAAGCAGCCAGTGAGCTCATTTAGCAGACGACCGGTCACGTTTGTCTGCTCCGGAGCTGATTGATGAATCATTATTCCACTACTCGGGCTGGGAAGACACGAGGGCTTGTTTTTGTTCAAGCAGCAAGGGGAGACTGCGCGACTTCCAACACCTTGGGAGTTCTGGGGGAAATTGGGCAAGCATTGCAGAGCAGTTGGTGGGAGAAGGAACCATCTGACAGCTCCAGTTCTTATCAGATTAGCTGTATTAGCATCCGGAAATCCCGCAACCGCCTCCACAGCACAGGGCTGCATGAGCTGCTAATGCAAATGTTTGTTTAATCTCTGCAAAAGTCATAAACCTGCCAGATTTAAACCTGCCCCCATCGAGCAGGCGGAAGGATTCTTGTTCGGAATGAACAATGTCCACCAGCATGAGGAACAGCCCCCGAAACCACCTTTCAATCTCTTTCAAATTCACTTTCAAGGATCTAAAATTTAGATCAAATAACCCCAGTATAATCCACATATACTCTGTATTCATGTGTGCTGGATTTGCAGATAGAATAATATATTTCTCCATCAGAAACAGATAAAAACTCTGACGTCCTGACGTGTGCGGGTGCGTTTATGCAGCCTGACAGCGGCTGAGGTTAGAAGCTTTAAGGAAAGACGCCTGCGGCATCAGCGTGGCTCCTCGCCAGACAGCGGGACAAATAATTCTCTAATGGGGACAAACATCCCACTGAGGATGTGGGACAAACATCAAACAGCTCGTCACACTTTGAACTGAATCCAGGTCCTCCCCGACCGCTCGCCCGAGACGATGACAGCGATGAAGAATTCAAGTTGCTTGCATTTTTTTTAGAAATGGAAAAACCACTAAAAAATACTCGAATTTGAGCTGAAACAGTCGCGTTTCTTTGTGGTCGGTTGCTTTAGCCTCAGCACAGTTGTTCCTCGAGATGGTGGCGGCAGAGGAAGAGTAGGGAGACGGGTTCTGTGGTTTGGGCTCCTTCTGCTAATCCCTTTAATTCATCCTGACACATAAAACACAGCTGACACATGATGGGCTGCATGTTTTCAGCAGAAAAACAGGATAAATGTGAAGTCCATTAAAGGAGGTTTCACAGCTAAGTTGCTAACTAAGAGCTCAGCCTGTTCTCACTTATTAAAATCTTCTTAATCTGCTTTCTCTCCTGCTTTTCCTGCTTCACTTTCTTCACTTTCATTTTTGTTTACAGGTGTGTGTGTGTGTGTGTGTGTGTGTGTGTGCGCGCGCCTGTATATGCCAAGCTCAGGACTAGGCCCAGGGAGAGATAATAAAAATACTGAACTCTTATCAAACCACTGCAGACTGAGAGGAGCTCTCTGTTTTGCTCTTCCTCTCTTCTCTCCTCTTCACAGCCGTTGCTTCTCGTCTCTCTGCCTCAGCTCTTGTCTCTCAGGCTGATGCTTTGACTGATTCTTGCTGCCACTCAGATGTCTCGCTAATCCAGCCGTACCACCCAGAGAACGCCGCTGTTCCTCATCCCGCCGCGGCGCTCTGCCGCGGGGTCTCCGTCAGGTTGTGCAGTCGCACTGAAACTTTTATTTTTTGCGATTTTTAATACCAGATAAGGGGTCTTTCAGACGGTGCAAGATGAAAGCGTTCCACCGGCCCCCGCCTCATTACTTATCCGGAGCTGCTCTTCGTGCTAGGAATCAATTATTTACAGCATGGCCCAAATGAATAATACTTTTCTCACCCCATCCCTTTATCCTCTCTCTCCCCTCAAACCTCACTCGCCCACTGTGGGAAGGGACCGGGGCGAATGTCGTGTGTCAGAACCTTGAATCAGCAACAGTTTGGCGCAGCCCTGTTAATGAACACTGAGTCTTTTATTATGGCTCCAGTCGGCTTCCTCTGGTTCCTGCGCGTCTAATTTGTGTTTCAGTGCTGTCGAATATGACAGAGTGAGACGTTGCTCCGTCTTATTACTCATCTCTTTTCTCCGTCTCCTGATCTCGGAGCTGCTAACAAAATAGTTTTGTGTGAGTGAACTTTTCCTGCACCTCCACTCGCAGCTCCATCATCTCTCGTGTTATTCATCTCCTCCTCCGTGCCACCCCATTGTCTGCTGCCATTTCCCACCTCTCTATCTCCGCCTGTCCGTCTGTCCGACCGTCCGCCGAGCCGCGAGCGTTTGAAAAGAACATTGAAAGGAGATGGGGGCGATAAAGCAAGAAAGGCGGTATTGAAAAAGAGAGCCAGAGCGAGGGAGGGAGGGAGGCGCAGAGTGAAGGTGAAGGAGAGGAGGAAGAACATGGAGGGAGGGGCTGACGTGTGAGGCTGGGAGCAGCCGAGGCACTAAGTGATGCTGACAGTGACACATTTCCTCCAGAGCTTTGGAATTGTGTTGTGTGAAATTGAAACGGCGACGCATCAGGAGGAGTTATTTGAAATAAATTTAAAGTGCTTCAGCACTTTGAAGGCCCCTCGTACCTCCGCCCCCTCCCCCGATGCATTTGCCTACAGCTAAAGGATGCTTCCTCTTTGTCTGCTCCTCCTGTCCGTTTAATATCTCTCTCCTTCTGCTGTCTCCCACCGTGGATCTTTTAACCCCCTTGGTCACAGCAGTGAAAAGCGGAGACGCGGGCAGCCAGAGAGCAGAATTAATTAGTTGAATTTCATACCTTTTCATTAAGTCACCACCTAGCAAGGACACGACTGTCAGCGCATCCGGGAAATGTGACGTGTGTAACCGCTTTTCCTCAATTAGGCCACAAAGCCACTGGTATCAGCAGACGCTGAAGCTACGCCACTGTTTTTGTATTAATATTGATGTGTTAATTTCGGCGCCTTGATTAGCGAGACCTGCAGGCTTCAGGGAGTCCTGAAAAATGCATGAAACATAAAATTAATCTGTTGAGTTTATTAACTGTGTATCCCACTGCCGTAATTACCAAAAAAGCGCTTTTGCAGCCCTTTGGGATACTGCGTTTTCCTTACCAAGCCTTTGTACTTATTGTTATCAAATCTCAAGATTTATTGAAGTAATTAGTTTCTTTTTCTTTTTTAAAGTCTCTGATTTACTGTCATTTTATTATGACGATGTAAGAAGGGGGAGGGGGGCGGGGAAGCCTCCCTGGCCGGCCAGTGCGACACTCCTCTGGAAGCGCCGCGCTGGCTCAACGCGACAAGCTAATGCGTTTGACCCCTCTATCCCAGAGGAAGTACTTGCAGGCGAATGAATCAGCGTGTTCCTAAGGCCTCTTCATCAGTCACACGCATACTTCCCCTCTTTATTCCCACCTCCTGTCTTTGCCGAGGTGTCGGCGGCCCTCGTGGTCAGTAGCTGAGCTCCTTGTCGTCGAGGGGCCGGCGTGGGAGCGATACCTTTCTTGCGATTTTTAAACAGAGGCTGTAGTGTGGCAGGTGAGGGAGGCGGCAGCAGAGTCCCTGCTGGGTTCGCCGTCACACGAACAGCGTGCTTTTCTCCAGGCTCACAGGAAACCATTCATCTGCTCCTTCTCTCTTTGCAACAGGCATCAGAAGACTGTTTTAATATTTCTCTCTGATATGGATCTTACCTTAGATTTCTACAAAAAGCCTGTCTATTCTTAGCTCCTGTTCGCAGGCTGACACAAGTTTACCGAGGTTACGATCAAACCCTGACGCGCGCCGCCGCCCTCTGATCTCTCGCTATACTTTTACTCTCTTTTGTCATCTTTTCTGTTCGACTCATTTTCATACATATTGGGTCTTCAACGCTCTCATTTCCTCTTTTCGATGTGCGGCAGCTCCTTTTCTCTCTGCAGGAAATGGGTTTTATGGTGCGGCTCCTGAGTTTCATGATTGTGTGAAGAGGGCACGTTGCTGTTTGGCGTGTTGTTTGATGCATTAAGGATGGCGCGCTGGATTCCAGGGGGTCAGACTAATTAAAGGATTTCCGTCACTGTCTCGTTTTCTTTACGACAATTGTTATTTGAGCATCCTAGAAGCGAATTGCAGCTCAAGTAACACACGAGTCAAAAATATAGACGTGCATAGCTCATAATTAAAAGTTAATTGGTCTTTTTTTGCTGTGTTTGGTGCAGCTGAATTTGGATAAATTTGGTGCCTGGTGCACTGCTGGAAGCTGGAGCATAGAGGGATAATTAAATGTATTTTCAGGCCAGTGTCTGAATTCTGCCTTGATGCTGAAGGTTGTTATTGTGAAAACACAGATGACAAGATGCAAACACAGCAGCCTGACCATCTATTCTATGGCTTGTTGTTGTACAACAATTAGCTTGCTGTATTTTTTTTACCTTTGTATGTGAATGGTTGTGCAAGCTAACAGTATTTGAGAGGTAGAAACAAAATGCATCTCTGAAATAAAACATGCATTTTGGCCAAATGAGGACCATTGAGAACAAGTATTGAACGCGGTTCAGTCCAGAGGTTCTGACTTGCCCGCCCCCTCCTTCCACACTGGAGTCGGGCGTGATGAGGGTCAGCGCTCAGGCTAAACGACCAGACTGAAAACTCATCGTGCGGACAACCGCAGCTGCAGCACCATAAGCGGAGCCCCAGCACAGCCCATCATAACCCCCTCCCCTCAGTAATGCAGGCTAAGAATCCACGCAGCACATGCAGGAGGAGGCAGAGAAGAACACAGCAGCGTCAGACAGAGATGGATGGAAGGAGATGGGGGCACCCATCCAGGGTAGGTAAGTGAGGTTTTCCCCTGCAGTGGTGGCTGAGAGGCTGCTCAGCGATCAGTGAAATGGAGTGTTGCTCAGCTCAGCCAGAGCTTTATTCTCGCTTTGGCTTCCGCAGAGACAGAGCCACATCCAGCACCGCAGAGATCCTCATCCTCATGGCTGAGCGGGTCCAGCTGATCCAGCCGGTTACCTTGGGTAGAAATGACAAGCGTCTTTACTTTTCTCTCCTTTCATCCCTTCATTGAACTGTTTTTATGACCATGAGGCATGATTGGTCTAGAGCTGCAGCATTTGCACCCAAATGAGCTGCAGATTTATGTAACCAGATGATGCAGCTCAACATGAAGCTGTGAGGATGAAGCTGTGAGGATGAAGCTGTGAGGATGAAGCTGTGCCAAGTTAAGCGCACGCAGCTCCCACAACATATTCAAGACTGAAACTTAACCAGTTGGTCCTACGAGGGACCTATGTTGCCTTTCTGCTTATGAAGGAGGAGCGAGATTTCAGGGGCCTCATATTGTCAGCTCTGGTATAGTTACTGTGTGTAGTGTGTGTGTGTGTGTGTGTGTGTGTGTGATGTGTGTGTGTGTGTGTGTGTGTGTGTGTGTGTGTGTGTGTGTGTGTGTCTGTCTGTGTGTCAGTATGCATTTCAGTTTGGACTGTAGCAGAGGGCGGTGTCAGTTCTAATCGGGGACAAAGCAGGGATGGAAAGGTCAACTCTGCGGTAGAACACAAAGACACACAGACACTGGAAATAGACGGGCACACTTGTAGACAGTCAACACACAGACACACACAGGAAAAAAAAAGATGTGACTTATGTGAAAAGGTCAAGATTCACACCGGGGGTTGATGGGTGTGAGCCCTGACCTGCACGTCTGCGTACGGAGGTCTGAGGAGAGAAGAGAAGGTGGATTTCCTTTAACTCCGGCTCCCCTCGCTGCTTCTTCCTGCTCTTGTTCGTCTTCTCAGACGGCAACTGTCGCTTTTTAGATCAAGTCCCACTATAAAACAGTCATTTCCCATTGAACACAGTTGTAATAAACCCATAAACAACCCCTTCCTTCTTCAGCGAGGACTGCCGACCCTTCTGATAGATTATATCTGTGAATTCATGCAGCCGTTCTGCTTACTCACACACATCTGTCACCACGGCAACGGCGTCCCCTTGGCGGGATCCAGCTGCAGCCATACCATCAGCTCAGTGTGATAAATAGGAACACGGGCAGAACAAACCCTCCTGTCACTACAAATAAACATTTGTGGGGGCGCCTGAAGGCCAGTCCAGGCTTTTTCTTACACAGAAACACACTCCGTAATACAGATGCAGGCACTCGTGCAGATGCGCACACACACACACACACACACACACACACACCCTCCCACACATACATCTGCTTGCACAGGTCACTCCCCCCGTCCCGCGAATTATTTTGATCTGCGGAAACAAACGCCTTCGCTCCCCCTGGATTCTCCCGATAAGCAGATTGGTTTGTCTTTTCGGAGGAGACAAAAGCAGCTCAATCCACACAAAGGTTTATAAAATGGCACCGACACAGTGGTGGAGAGGAGCTGCAGCTCACAAAGCCTACATATAATGCCAGGAAATGTCACTTCCCGTATCTACTATAAATACGTGCAGATTCCTCCTGCCGTACTTTTGTCAGGGGTTCAGATCTGGCTCCTGTTCTCCTCCAGCTCCTCAGTGCTTTATTGTTGGCTGAAATTCTTTATTGATATTCTAAATCTCAGCACTGTCGTGTCCGTTTTGTCCAATAATATCAAGACATTAGCTCGGCCTCGGGCTGGCGGAATGCATTGTCTGGGAGAACAAGAGAAGTTCAAGAGACAGCGCGGCTCCTCCGAACGGCTGAAATGCTAATCAGGATTGATCGGGATGTGGATATGAAAAATAAATAAATAAAAACGGGGTGATTGCCGTTGGGTGCTCAGCAAGGGGCTGATTCGGAGCAGCATAAATATTGATGGGGCCCGTCAGGCCGACAGTCCCATGATCGCTCACCAAGGGTTGTTGGTACATACACACAAACACACACTCACACAAACACAGCATGCACTGGGGCTTAATTGATTTTAAAAGAGGAGCAACCCTGGTGTGGGTTGCGTGTGTAGCGACAGGGATAATTAGGAAACACATCCCTACCTGGTTGAGCTTTATCAAAGATCTGATGGAAGGTGTGCAGGCTGTCAGCGCCCCTGCTGGAGGCCTCTAAAACATGCCCGAGTGGAAAAACTCCACAATCAGATGCTACAAAAATCCCCAATAAAATACAGAAAATAGATAATTAGTGTGCGCCACCTTCAGGACGGGAGTGGAATAGTACAATTTCTGCAGCCGTCTTCTTGTCTGCATCTTAAATGAATAAATAAGTTCACATTAAAGATGGAAGTTGCTTTATTTGCAGTACATTAAAAGTTTCGGTGACCCAAAAAGCGCCGTATTTTAGGTCAGCCAGTTAAGAGCACCCTTCCATATCTGATGGACGGAACAGCCGTGAGAAGCGAACAGACTGCTGCAAATGTGAGGCTGTTGGAGCCGATGGCGTCATAAGCACATCAAGTGTGTTATTACTCACTCTGCTAGCAGAGCGAGATAAAGGTTCTGCTTTGCGTCTGCAATTTAACACGAGAGCGTTGGTGATTTGACTTGCCTTACGACCACCCCCCAAAATTCCTATAATTTTACAACATTTTCCCCTCTGAACCTAAAACTCAAAGTCTAGCATTTACGTCTGCTTGACATTAGCATGATTTTACATCTCTGTTAGCTGCATCATCGCACCTACGTGGCCGTTAAAATAAAGCTCTAGGCTGCCGCTGTGACATTTTCGTGACTGTATGTGGCTGTGACTAAAACGGTTCACAGATAAGTCATGTTCACACTTGCCACCGACAGCAGGAGGGCGGAGCACATAAAAAAAGTGTGCACATACAATCAGGTAACATCTTCATTTAGGGTGAATTCTTCTTTGCATGTCTTTTGAGGTTTTCAGAGCAACATAATCGCACACCTTTGTGTCTTGTTTAGGTTCATTACTTAGCGACCTAGAGGCAAGAACGGGCTTTATTCGTGCATGACCGTAAAGCGTAAATACAGATCCTGCTCGGTCTAGCAGGTAAAGTATCGGCTTTGCTCTTAATCACACCATTACTGGTGGTGGAACGCATCAGCGCACAAGTGATTATAAGCCTGAAGACTTGGAGTCCATCATGGGCTGAAAAACCAAGGCCAGGAATGTATGAGATGACTCCAGGACACAAACAGGCTCCCTCCTGTGTGCGCTTTTTGAAGGGTGCCATTGCTTAAGCTAGGCACGTCTGTATTGATGTGCGTAGTTGGCAGTCTGCAGACAACATCCACAGAACATCCTGGGCCATGGAGGAAATCAATGGTTCCCATCTCTTTCTGCTCCTAACGGATCCGAGGGCAATGGATGGATCTTGTTTATGACTTTATTATCGACTCCGTCCAAATTATTCATAAAAGTAGGCCGTTATAATCCACTGCCTCTTCAGGTCGGGCCCGGTTGTTCGCTGTTCATTTTCCTTTAAACTGCAAAACGATAACGACGTCGTTTGGCCAGATCAGCACACACGAGTTACAACTGAGGTCTGAAGATGAAAGTCTGAAATACTCACAGAAATTGGAAAGAGAGAATAATAAAAGGACTTGGGGACCTAACGTTTGTTTGATCTGGTAGTTGGGTCGTGACTTGAGGGAAGCTGATCCTCAAATACTTTGCTGTGCCGAAAGATAACTCTAATGTGAATGATGAGACGTTTAGACTTCGTCGGCGCGCGGGCGTCTTATTTGTCCTGTCAGGCTGTAATTCCATCAGTGATTCAGTCGTCTTGTGAGCAGACCTACAGAGACGGCGTCTGCAGCTGGCACGTTGCCTTTGCAGTAAGGAGGAAGTATGTGCTCCTCTTCCTCATACTGCTGGCAAAGGTTTGACAGACTGGACCAGATAATAGAATTTTGAGGGGTCCATGCTGGATCTTAATTAGTGATGTTTTCTTCCCTTATTTTGACCCCCTCCTCCTGTTCCCTAACTCCCAACTTAATGGCGTGGCAGCAGGTTGGGTTGATGAGCAAGTGTTTGTTTTTACTCTCAAAGCTCAGGCTGGACGTACGCCTGAGCTATTTCAGTGTCTCTGTCAGCTTTTAGCATGCCCTCTTCCAAAGATGCCATGGATAAGGTCTCGCTCTTGGCTCAGCTTCTTGCAGTTTGCCTCTTAGATAAATTTTCATCTTGTTTTTTCGGGAGACAGCAGATTCCTCCGCGAAGACAAGACATGATGATATCAGCTCCTTCTGGGAGGCACCGAGGAGCTCCGGAGCTGGAATCGCAGATCTATAATCCCCCCAGAGTGTCCCATGTCCGTCTCGGGGCCGTTTCCTTTGTAGACCTTTCTCAAATGTCCTGGAGACAGCGCGGCCTCCTATACACTTCTTACCACATCCCCCCCAGATAAATACAGGGGTGCTGTGAAAGCCCACCTCAGCAGCTCGTGCTGTTCTCTGCTCAGTGCTGATGGCTGTAGGTGATGGTGGGAAGATGGATCAGCTCTACCTTTGAGAGCTACCCTCAGACCTCCACCTATGAACGATAAACAAGACCCCACCTAAAAGTAGGAGCGTGTGCCTGATAGAACGCCAGAGGCCGTGTTAGATGGTGAAGACTTTGGTTCTTTTGTCCTGAGGGGGAGTTTGGGTACAGTCAATCAGGAGCCACGGCTTGGCTGCGTCCCCTCTCGCTGCACCAGCTGATTCAAATGGTCTCTGATGCTCTGTTGGACAGAAGCATGTCCATGGATAAATCATTCAAAGGTCATCCGCGCAGCTGGTCACTCAGCCGCCCTGACAGCCGCCTGTCTAGTGCCTCTCCAATTCGCTACTATGTTTTCCTGCTCAGAGTCCATCCTGCCGTCTCCCCGTCCCCTCTGTCTTGTCCAATCTGCGTCTCTACACTGCAGTATGGTGCGCTGCACGTGCC
>CAAE01014729.1:3127019-3146080 GCA_000180735.1 Tetraodon nigroviridis
CCCAACAAGACAAGCAGCGCTCCGTAATGAAGTGTTTAATATTTGATGCCGCTGGATTTCACAGCTAATAAAAGCTGCGTGCGCGCCTCCATTAACCCTGTCCAGCTCTGAAAACAGAGCTGCACAATGTAAATCACGATCCGTCCACCGGCGGCTAATGGGACAACCCCAAAATCTGTCATGATCGCAAATCATACATAATTCATCACGCCGCTGCCTGCTGTTTTGGTGTTGTTTGTGCCAGGAGTTGTAGAGATTATTAGTTGTGGGAGAGCCTAGGTTGAGCGGAACTGCTGAGGAACATTTGAGAGGTGCGAGGCACTTCCTGCTACCTCCTCTCTGTGCACAAACGCAGCTTTTATACTAAAGTGAAGCGCGAGAGGAAAGTGTGGAACAGGTCCTGCAGGGATGGCGTCACCAGTGTTGCATTGCTTCTTCAACATTCAGGTGCAGGAGAAGACCATAAACACACTTATCTGTAAAAGATGAATGATCATGTGCATCTCTTATGTTTATTATCTAACAAATGTGCTTTTTTTTTTAACATGCTTTTCTTTGTTGTGGGGACCAGGTAAGTGTAAAACCTCTGCTTCTCTTGCCATTGTTGCTAAAATGTAGCCGAGATGTTTTTACTAGTAGTTAGTTTTGAGGCTTAAAGTGGGAATTACTCAGACCCTCAAATGCTCCTCTTCCAGGTTCAATAAGGCCAAGTACTTCCAATAGTCCTTCGATAGAGCTGAACTGGGACCTCTATGTCATCTACTTAAATACAAGAACACACGTGGAAATCTGATGATTTAAGGTGTCTGCACGCGCACAGATAAAGACACAGAAACGCACAAGTCTGAATTTTTTTAATGGATTTAAAAATTCATGTGTCTGGCTAGCGACACCGATTTCAATTTAATTTAAGAACACTGGCAATAATAATTGATATTCCCTGCTTAGGAAATTGAACTCCCCCTGCAATTATATTTAGATTACAGAGCTGGAACTAGCTCACATTAGCACTATTATTTAGCAAGGAGTAAAGGTTGGAAAGGCTCCCTGGAGTAACTACATTTCACAAAGTCATTAGCCGGGGAACTGTGGGGACATTACAGCGTACGTTTATTTTAATTTTCCTGCTCTGGCTCTCTCATTCACACTGCACCAGTCTGAAAATTACCATTAACCAGATGCTAATACAGTAGCTTCAAGAGCAGGCTATATTTTCCAATGAAAACAAAATATAAACACTGCTTTTTTTATTAGAATCAAGATATTATCAACATATATTCATACTGTGGCAAGATGGTGAAACGTTGGGTCCTAAGAGCTGTTAGTAAACAGAGAGAGAGAGTGTGTGTGTGTGTGTGTGTGTGTAGTGTGTGTGTGTGTGTACACACACACGCACGTGCGTGAGCGAGTGAGGTGTTAGAAACCTTGACCTTCTCAGGCTCTCAGATAGACTCGGGTGTCGTCCACATATCTGTTACTGACCTGCTGCTCTTAGTTGCTCTTTAGCTGCAGCAGTTGCAGACGAGCCTCTAGTTATCAGAAATTCTGTTTTAGGACAGAATTGAACAAAAACAAACTTTAGAAATAACACAATTAAACAATTAAATATAATTAGATTTACTTGGTTTTAAATGGTCTATGTGTGGACTTATGGTCCTAGAACTGGGCTATAAAAGTTTGGATCCAGTAGAATTTATCAGCTTTTTAAATTTATTGTATGGTATTTGTTGATCCTTGTCATGAGCAGTGGTGTTTCTGCTCGAAGCTGGAGGAAACGACGCGCCTAATGAATAATTCACGTTGTGTGCAGATGTATAGGATCCTCCTTGTTGGCTCCTGCTTTGGTTCTGCTGCTGCTGTTCTTTAGCCCAGCTTTATTGAGTGAGAACTAGTGCGTCACCGGTATTCAAGATGGACAAGGTTGTCCTTTGTGTCAAAGCAGTGATGAGTATTTTTTACATGTAGATCATCAAATTAGGCTCTAAGCACTTCCTGTTCTTCTTAATAAAAAGGCCTGGTGAGGAACCTTTGTTGTTTTTTTAGAATTGCTCCATCCAAAAGTTTGAGAAAGAATAATAAGGTTAAATTGATCAATCTTGGCACAAATATTGGGATTAAAAGTGTCAGACACACATGCTGTGATGAAAGGGCGTTTATAAATCCACCTCTGGAACAGCTACACACCAGTTTGTCCCCAGTTCCTCTTTTTCTGGTCAAAGCTGCACATTGATTCTAAAATCAATCCACCATCCACAAATCTGTGCTCTGGAATTTCTTTAATCTTTTTTTTTTTTCCCAATAAAACAAAACAGTCATTCCACCAATGTGTTAGTGCGAGCCGAGTTTCCTCCCTGTGCAACAGCCCCCTACCCCTACCGCCATTTCACCTGAATGTGGCGTCATCAGTGGGAATCAGGGCTTTTATGGAGGCGATGTCAGTCTTTCTTTTTCTGACATGTCTGCTGAGCATCCTTTACTCCCCCTTTATTTATATTGATTGGAAATACATTAAAATCTGCTCCAGAAGTTTTTCTTGCAGGCGAACAGACCAACATATCTCCTGCAGTTTAATATTTAATGGTGCTGCTTGGCTCCCGCATAACAGAGCAGGTAAGCTGGCAATAAAATGTTAGCGCAGCGCTGGTTATTCAGCAAAACGGCTCCCGAGGGAGCGACGAACGCGAGACAGAATGGGAATAAAAGGAGGGGAAACAGGGAAAGCATGTTCTGCATCACGGCACGTTCTGCATCGACGTTCCTTTTGTTTCACTCTGGTTTCTTTTCATAGGCAAAAGATACAAATAATTCACATTATAGAAATAACATTGGAAGGCACATGTGATTAATCCAAAGATGATCCTTGAGGAACGGGGACAGGGGACATAAAATAAACTCCAAAGGAAGGAATCTAAAGTCAGAAATAAGTGTTTGTTCAGAGATCTGACGTCCGTTTAGATGAAACTTTGTAACTTAAAACAGCAGACGACAATCAGTGTGGTTTCTGCCCAAACTTCTATGTTACTGTCAATGAAACTGAGAAGCACTTTGGCTGGTTCAAGCTGGAGACATGTATTGAACACAGATGTGTGGAAGAAACGGCCTTCGATCGCTCAGATTACAGCTTCCTCCTCTAATTCGGAAACACGCACGTGACAACCCTGCACGCCCGTAACGGGTTTCGTGGGAGGGCGGGGGCCGCTGCTGGGACCTTTGTCAAAGGAAGAAAGTAACAGAGCCCAAATATAATTAGTCAGTTAAGCCAAGACAGCAGCTGTGAATAATTCAAGATGGCAGTTTATGCAAATGGTCCAAATTTGGGATGTGGAGCAGGAGGTGTTTGCATTTTACTGCTGACAGGATGAAAGCCCGTCGAGCACTATATGATGTGTACGGCCTGTTCATGGCCAAAATCTGCCTGAGTCACTTCATTAATTTCACATTTCACTGGGATGGAATATGAGTCTTTTTTTCTTGAACAAGGATTTTGCTCGTGAGTGAGCAGCGTCATTGGGTGATCTGTTCTAACGATGCCTCTAAACGGCTAAAAAAAAACGTCCTGTGATCCCCACCAGGCCTAATGGCTGCACATTTCTGAGTGGGATGGAAGAAATCTGCCAGGAACACCAAGGCTGTTTCTCCTTTAGCTACCTGCACTTGCTGAGCAGACAAAGTTCTCCTGAAAAATTGGAAAAAACCACAAAGATTGTGAAAACCAGGCACTTACCTGGAGCTCAGAGACTCAGAGCTGAGCTAAGGTGAGCCGTGGTCACCTTGGAAACCAGCACCTGCTTCTCCTCCTCCGAGCTTTACAGGCAGAAGAAGTTTTACTTCTGCTTACTTTACCAGACTTTAATATCTCTCTAATTAGGCTCCAATTACGCAGTTTTAATATGCATTATTACGCGCCGTCCCTGCCACACATCAGCAGCCGCTGAATTAATTTGCTGATGTTTAGCCGTGCTCAGAGCGCTGATGGAGTAAAATTTAAAGTAGGAGTCGAAGCGCGCAGAGGTTCCGCTGCACACCAGCATCTCTGAGACAGGCGGCCTGGCGAAAGCGGAGACGCCGCAGTTCAGCTCCTACGTCCTGTCAGTACATCCCCGTAGCAACAACAAGCGTTAGCTTTGGCAGCCAATAAAGGGTGCATTGTGGCGTCGTCTTGGACGCTGACAGCCGCATCTATCAGCATGAAACAGGCTCAAATGCGCCCGCAACACTGCCTAATTTCCTGATCTTTCCTCTCGCTCTTCCTCGTCCGGTGCCTTTATTTCGTGCACGGCAGTTTTTGTCAGTTTGACATCCAACAGCGTCCATTATGAATGCCTCCATGTCTTCACGCCAGTGCTGGAATCTGGCGCGTCAGCAGAAAGGCGTTCCGAGCATCAATACCCATAAATCCCGAATATCTGAATATGGATGAAAGGATAACATTAGCAACCAACTGTGCACGGAAGCAGGTCGGCGCTGAGCTGCAGGGCTTAAACATCCAAGGAGCTTTTGTAAACTGTTGTTTAATTCAGAGAAAATGGGCAAAAAATACAATGCTTATTGATGTTTCTAGGACAGTTCAGGTGTAGACGGAAAGGTCAAGGCCGGGGCAACCTTCTCTGTTACCCATGCTATCATCCCTCCCTCCACTCCTCCTGGTTTCGCTCCATCCCTCACCTCAGGGGCCACCTTACACTCAACACTGGAAAATAATTCACTTTTAATGATTTCGGCTCTGTATCCGTATAAAAGTGTTGGTTCCTTTTATTTTCGCGGTTTGCTTCCATCCCCATTTGATTTATAGCCGATCCCTTCCACTTTTAATCTGAATGAGCGGCACACAACTATCAATATCATCTTCCGTCTGGTGTCGTCAGGGGGTTTCTGTTTGCAGGATTTATGCACAAATGTCTCCTCTGTCTTAGTAAACACACACTTTCTTGTGATTCGAAAACTTTTAGAGCGTATGTGTTTGTGCGTGCGCGCGTGCACTCAGATCTGAGTGTTGACCCGCTCTGCGGGAAGGCCCAGAGGAGCAGAGCTCTGGGATGACTCACGCTGGGAGCCTGAGATGAGACGTGCAACTTTAAAGAGGAGGAAAGTATCAGGAGGAGGAGGAAGAGTTTCATCTTTAGCAGAACACAGGAAGCACTATTATTGAATGCATTTGAATGCATCGTTACTGGCTTTGCTAAATAAATATCGCGTTTTTAATAAATGCAGCCGTCAGTGTCTTGGCTTGGCGTGATCAAGTTACCTGTAAGTGAGAGGAGCCAGTTGGGCTGAACCTATCAGACATAATTGTGTTTTCTTGCTAAATTGCCTAGATGAGTAGGCCAGCGACCAGCAGAGATTTACCTAGTCTGAGCTGGTTTACGCACAGTTGATTAGTTTTCACCTGCGAGCTCTTGATTTTGGTGAATTCTGGTTTGGAAAACAAACCTTTCCTAAACATGGCATCAGTTCTCTGAGGCAGCGCGTCTGAGCGCAGATGGCACCTACTTCCACTTATTCAAGTATCTGATGAGCCAAACACTGTTGCAAAAAGCAAACAAAGATAAGTCTAAGTCAACAAAGGCTTTTCAGAGTGCGGCTAAGCTAACACACAGCTGTCTCTGATGGTTTTGTAGCTGTGTGTGTGTGTGTCTCTGTGTGTGTGTGTGTGTTTGCCCTCACCAAAGGGGGGGCAGGTTTTTAATGAATAATTTAAAAGAGGCTCACTTAATGAGGCAAATTTATGTTCATCTGAGTCATCTTTAATTAGCTCGTCCCTCAGTCCACTAATTTAGCCTCCATTAAAGGGTCACATGGTGACCTGGGAGGTGACCTCTGCTGACACCCATCAGTCCTTGCATCTCTGTCCTTCTTTTCTTTCGTTCATCTTCCATTCCTTTTAAACTTTCTGATTGTTTCAATGGGCGAAACAATGTAAATATTTCCAATTTTTTTCGAACTCATGAGAATGGGCCATAATGCATTGATTAATATTTAATATAAAAATCTCTTGTTGTTTTAAAGGTATATGCTGATAATTACCTAAGTATGAATAATTCAGGATTTTTTTTTATTGATGTTTACCATAAATATTATAATAATAGCAAAGCCTGTGGGTTAGAATAGGTTCCCTGTTTGAACAAAAAAATAAACTACAACTGAAAGAAGCTTAGTGTGTTAGCAGGTGCAGCTGCTTCTTTTTTTATTTATATTGACTCAGAGAAGCCCAGGATTTACCACCCAAACAACATCGTAAAGATACTTTTCATGGCTTTATTAATCCGGGGTTGTCAGCATGAGCGACTGAGCTTCCATCAAGAGTCTGTTTTCAGTCGCGTATCTTGCTGGCAACAGAAAACAAAAGCCAGAGGAGTCTCGCAGTTGGCCAGATTGACTTTTACATCGTGTCACTCCTCAAGACAATACCTGTGTGCCCCTTTCAACCGACGTCCAGCTGAATTTGCAAAAACATTTCTCAGTGTGGGATCTGTTAAAAAAGGAGCTTCTGCATAGAGCGTAAACGTAGCTGTGCAGGTTCCGAGCAGACTGACAGGATGTGATCAGAAGCCTGCAGCAGCTGCCCAGAACAGAGGAGCTCTGCTCTGCTGGTGTTTCTTGTTTCGACAAAAAACAGCATTAATTTAAATGCTAATCTTGATACCTGGTCTGGAAACATGGCTTCAGGAAACAAAAACCATGCTTCCTCCTGGTTTGTCTTCAGCGCTGCAGCCCTCCGGTGTTCACAAACAAAAGCAAAGAGGTCACTGGCCCTCCGGATCGCTCCAGGTGTGCCGGTTGCAGAAAACAGTGTCACAGTAAATGAAGGGTGGATTTATGGCTGGGATGGAACCCTGCACGGCCTGCATCACCATTACATGCAGCTCTGCTCCAGGGGGAGGGCCAGAGGTCATGCGTGGGGCTCAGTTTGATGCAGACAGTGGCGCGGAGAAGACAAATAACCACCTTTACCCCTCGGATTGTTCTGTAATCGCTGCAACAGCGTACAGGGTTCACGACACAACGCTAACTTTTGTTGCGATTAAACCAGTCCTACCTCAGCTCTATTGTTTTTAAACTTTTATTCTTGCAGTTCTGAATCTAGCTGAGCTCAGGTGTTCAATGACGGCGTCTTAATCGTGTCTTTTTACAGTAATCCAGCCAGTCTAGTGAGGATTAACCACAGCCTGAGCTTCCACGCCTCCAACCAACTGACGCCTTGTTTGGCGGCTTATCCTCGTTTAGTTGCTCATTCTGCAGCAGCGCGATCCAATGTATGTGCGCATCTGCTGGCGCGTCGGGCTGAGGAGCGTCTGTCTCCTGTAGCAGTGACGCAACGGGTCACCGCAGCAAACGGTTCTTCTCTCATCTACGGTGGAGGCACCGTGGAGGGTTAAGAGAGGAGAGAGTGCGTTTACCACATTTATGCTTTTACAAATTCAGCATCACAGCCGAGGCCCCAAGCAGCGCTGCATTGATTTCTCAGTCAACTACAAATAATGACATTTTTCTTAATCCAGAGGAGGTAGAATGGGTTGTAAAACCCATGGGTACGCATGCACGGACGCACAAACACACAAAGACTTCAATGCTTCTATTTTATTGACAAAATCCCAGGTGTCATTCCAACCCAGTCCAACAGGGCAACGATCAAGCTTGTCTTTTTTGTCCCACCCAGTCTCGACAAAGAACACAGGGATCCCAGGTGAAAGCAGGGATCTACCTGGTGGGTCAGAAAACTCGGCTGACCACTTCAGACTGGATTGAAGACTCTCAACCCAAACGTTATAAACGCAACTAAACCATAAAACAACCAGCTAAAGTGCCCTTAACTTAAGGTGTTTTATTGTCCTCACCATGTAGCAAACACAAGTGTGTGCACACACACAGACCTTCACAAGGGTTTACTTGAGCTGTTGATGAAAACATTTTCCTACATAACCATAAGTCATCTTCCCTCATCATGCAGAGACAACACACACAAACACACACACACACAGACCCACACAGACCAACACTCTGCTTCATCTCCTCCCCAGCTCTCAGTTCCCCCTGGAGGGTTCAGTTTAGATGAAATGTCACTTTTAATGGAAATGGGAAATGGAATAACAAAAGGCATGTTTTCTTGTATTGCGTTTCAGCGAAGAGGGAGAAGGTGTTTCTGCCAGATGGCACAATGCCGCCATTCGCTCCTGGCTCATGCGGTATGCGGCGTTAAATTCTGCCCAGGGCGAAGGACATTGCTTTTATAGCCGTCATTAGAGCAAACAGAGGCCATTTCTTTGAGGGGCACTAAATTATGGAGCGATGGGGAGAAAGGTTAAAGTTTTGCCAGAACACCCAACGGCCTGAGCTGACCACGGCGCCTGTTCCTGCGCGGGAGCAGAGAGCGCCGCCGAAGTGTTTGAAGGTGAAAGATCAGGAACAGAGCGAGCAGCGGTGGTGTGTCAGTCTTCATAGATCGGTCTCGATGCGGCGACGCAGGCCCTCCCTCCCGATAAGGGGGTCCAATCTCCCCCGTGCGAGTGTTATCGGTGCACACATATCTCCACTCTCTTCAGACGACTGCCGTATCGTCACATCTTCAGAAACATGCTCCCCTTCAAGAGCGGATGATCTCAGGAAGCAGCATTATCACCCCCCGCTCATCATCAGCAGAGACTGAAGGGTGGGGGGGAGGGGTGCCAGTGGCGCCACCTCTCCCTGTGGCCATTTGTTGAAATAAAGTCCATTCGTTTTCCTGTTTTCAAGTCAGTAGCCCCATGGTCCCTGAATTATCAGAGCAGCTGGCTTCACTCTGGCTGTTTGTGTGTTTTGTCGATGCTCCATTAACTCTGCTTTCTCGTTTTTAGCTTTGTTTTGATCGGTGTCGTGGCCCCAAAGCCCTCACCGCATTAACAAGGAGCCACTTTCCCTCCCTTATCCGCCCCCTTTGCCCTGCTTTTCCTCTTCTCTTTTTGAAATTCATCTTTGCAGTGATTTAAAAGAAGCAACTTTTGATTTTGCTTTGAATTTTCATTAAAAAATAAGACAGAAGAGGGATTAAAAAAAATCTGTGTAAGGCTCTTTTTTCTTTTTTCTCTTTTTTAAAAATTCCAGCTGCGTCACTTCCTTCTGTTTATTCCACCTTTGATCTTTTAATTTCTCATTTCCTGTCACTCTGTCTACAGAAATATACACAGTCTGTTACTGATGTCCCTCCTGATCTACCCGCCATGTGTGTGTGTTCCCATGTTCGTCTCTGTTTTGTTCCTCATCACTCATCATCCTCTCCCAGCGTCGTCGTGGAGATTTGGCAGGAACCCCCCAGTTATCGCTAGTCAGGGCTGTCCCGGTACAGCCTGGCCGGTGCTGGGACAGACCAGCCCAAGGTGACTGTATTTAGAACACTCCTCTAGAGACAGAGAGCACCTGCTGCCACACACACACACACACACACACACACAAAAACACACACACACATGCCGCCTGTGTGTTCTCTGTCACAATAAACTTGCTCATTGTGCTCCTACATTTATTTTTTTTTCAACAGTTTTTGTCGGCGTCCTCGGAGCTCAGGTGCAGATATAATCCGGCCTTTTTTTCATCCCTCTGGCTCAAACGCTTTTAGGGGCCTCGCTTTTTATCTCCCTGCACTCTGCAGTTCATTGATAAGGTCGATACGGCTATGATAACCAGTTTATACAACATTGATTTGCTATTGAGTCTGTTTGTGTCCAGACGGCTCCCAGCAGGTGGCCTTGAGGCCTAATCAATTTATCAGGGACTTTAACCGATGAGGACTTTTGCAATGAAGACAGACGGCGTGTCCTCAGCTAATTCAATAGAGCCAGCTAGTCTTTGTGTGTGTGTGTGTTTATTAACAGTGGTTCTTTTTTACCTTCTTTGTTTCCCTATTTTTTCTTTCATGGGTCTCTCTGGGCTGCAGAAAACCGCAGTTGCATATTCACGCTTATTGGAGGGCAGTGGCAACCGCCCTCTGCGCTCTCTCTCTCCTTTTTCCACTTTACCTTCTCTCTCTCTTTCTCTCATTCGTCCTCCATATCTTGTGTAGGTGAAGATGAGTTATGGTGGTCCCAGCGATGCTGCTGATAGATGAAGGTGAACCGCGCTCTGGTCGGCACCTGTAGAGGACAGAGAGGGTCCATCCATCCTCTGGGCCACCTACCTACACCTGGGCGAGGTCCCCCCCAGGACCCTGTCAGTAATCTGTCCCAAATCATGTGCGCACGACCTCAGAAGACTTGTTCCCTGTTCACTTT
This sequence comes from Tetraodon nigroviridis, assembly GCA_000180735.1. Lineage (NCBI taxonomy): Eukaryota > Metazoa > Chordata > Actinopteri > Tetraodontiformes > Tetraodontidae > Tetraodon > Tetraodon nigroviridis. Next base: position 3,137,261 of record CAAE01014729.1, read on the forward strand.
TACATAGCGGTTAATTTAATGCTGCTGCCGGTGTGCAGCAGCTTCATCCGGTCACGGTTTAAAGGACACCGCTTCCTCTGCTCTTTTTTAATATCCCGCCCCTTTGACACCTGCTCCTTTATCCACCGCCCGATAGCAGGGCATGGCGGTGCGTGATGCCCACGGGAGCGCCAGTAGTCTACGTCCTCACCTTGCGTACCCGCGTGCAGCCCCCCCAAGCGTCCGCTATCGGCGGGAAATTAGACACACCTTAAGCCCATTACCACTTCAAAAGGAACAGGCAGCGGGAAGAGGAGTGGAGTCCTCCCATTAGCGGCCCCCGGCGTGCTGTTTTCCCACACTCGCTCCCACTCTCAGGACATAATTGATAATGGCAAATTCATTAGGTGAGGAAGAGGTAGCATATAGTTCGCATGGGGGCAGGTCAAGAGAGGACTTGCACGTAAATGTCTGTGTTTCTTATAGAACTGAGTGGACTGGGTTGTAAATCTATTTAAGCTGAGCTGGTAGGTGAGAAAAATCCGCTCTGGGATTTATTGCTTTCCCTGCAAAAGCGGCAGATTACAGTTATTTATTGCTTTGCAAGCTGCATTTTTTTTGACTCGGAAGTCGACTCGGTTTTTCTGACACCTGCACTTTTGATGTCGAAAAGCCGTTTGACTTCACGTCTGCCTGTAACCTGATATTTTACCGTGCAGAAGTCGGGCATCCATCAGAATGTTTACATGTAAATGAGCGAAGGGAGAAAGTCATCGCCGCTGTCGCAGCTTCAGTTCAGGATCCGTCATCCCGGCGGAAAACTTCTGTCACCGTCGCTATGGAAACAGGATACAAGGAAGTGCAGGCGCCGCTGGCCCAAAGTAAAAAGAGCAGCGGCGGGGATGCACGTAAAATTGAAATTTCTTTCAAGTGAAGAAAAGAAATAGAAAAAGAGATGGAAAGATATGCTTGAATGGACGAGCAATACGATGCTTGACAGAGATGATTAAATTGGAACTGGCATCTCAGTGGCGTGTGTGTGTGTGTGTGTGTGTGTGTGTGTGTTAGCGCTCATGCTTCTGCATCAGAGTGTTTATATTTTGCGTGTCAGCGCAGGGACGGGAATGTTTTTGGATTTCACAATGCCGTAAAACATTAAAATCTCCAGCCCGGCTCTGAGCTCATGTGCTGGAGCCACCAAAATATGTCTAAAGAGAAACTTTTCAGTGTTCATTTTCTCTTTATTTATATCGTTTCTGTGACACTCAAGGTTGTGTTTGGGTGCTTTGGAAACCCAGATTTTGTCCTTTGAACAAGCCACACTGGCAGGAAAATCTGCATTTTTATATTCTATTTTAACAGGGAGAAACCTTCATGCGGGACCAGGCTCGTATTAAAGGACCCTCCAGCTGATAGTTTCCTGGTAAAAGATGAGAGAAAGCAACAAGTGGAAGGGGAGAGAACTAAATCTCCATCTCCACTTCGTCCTCATCTGCAGCCCTGGACCTTGAAACTTCCTAGCGGCTGCAGACGATCCTCCCTGACAGCATTCTGATTTTATTGTTTGATGTGTGTGAAGACCAGAAGCAGCGCCGGTGCGACAGCTCTTCACACCCTAAACAACGATGAAAACGTCTCTGTAGGTCCGCCCCTGCTTGGCCAACTCGCTTTGATATTTGTCATAAGTCGTGAGGGGGTGTTCAAATTCCCAGTCTGCTCTGTAAGTGGGTCTGGATTTTGACGTGGGGCTGTCAGAAAGTTGATTACCTCTGCAACGATTATGTGACTGACTGATCTGCTGCAGGTTAATGGATTATTGATAACTCCTTCTGCGTGTTTGCATGCAGTGATGGATGATTGATGCACACCAGCAACATGGATTTATTTTTTTTCCACCAGTCCTCACTGGTGGAAAATAAATATAGGACATAATAATGATTTCAATTTTTAAAAAATCCAGTTTCTAATTTTGCTTGCGTCTGTTTTGTTTAAAAAATTGAACCACTTCTTATTGAAACACCATACTAGTGCGTCTTTAATCATTGATGTTAGCATGTGATTAGCTGATCCTATCAAACGAATGGATGAAACAGTTATTTTACAGTCGAAGTCCTTGTTGCTCCTGGTATTCTTGTGTGTTTCTTGGCTCAGTGTTGTTTCCTAGCCGGGTTTTGGTTCTGCTTTGCATCGGGGGTGGGATAAGTGGTGGAAATCTGCTGCCACCCTTCAGATTTAGGCCCGTGCGCTTGTAAAATCGGGCCTGGTTTCCATGTTGCCATGAAAGGCCGACAAGTTGCCAGCTTTTTTTCAGACGCTGGACATTTGTGAAAAAAGGGACGGATTCATGCAGGCACAAATGAAAGATGACAAGCAGGCAGCTGTGTTTGCAGAAAGATGTCTGTCATAATTCATTCCAGACACTCATGTTCAGAATTCCTCACTAGTAATACTGGATGAAAGGGCACCAACCAGATTCCATGACTCACGACCACAGCACACCGCTCGGAGCCACTGTTGAATCCAGCACCACCATTAAGTTGGAGCCTCTTGTTACAGGTTGTGAACGCCTCCATTAGCAGGAGTCTGGCTCAAGCCGTTCCCATGCGCAGAGAACTCTGTGTTCCATTTGTGTAAAACCCATTCCCTTAATGGAACTGCCTTCTCTTCCCTCTCCAAAATGAGGCATCAGCATCTTCCGGCTGGCCTGCGGGGGCTCATCCAGGGAGCTTCGGGCCCTAGATGCTTTTCCTTTTTGCTGGTAACCATTCTGCGGGTGATAGTCCCCCTTGCTCCTGTGCCTTTCTGGTAGAGGTGTGTGGAGGTCCTACTGCAAGGATTGGCAAATGACGCTAATGTCAAAAAAAACCACAGTAGCCGTGTACATTTCTCTGAAAAACAAAGCAGAACACAGCGTTCCACGTTTCCGTTTTTTTGGCTAAAGCACCAGCGTCTCTCTGAGTGGTGGTGGCAGAGTTTGGGGGAGCTGATTAAATCTTGTTTTGTTTTCTTCTGCTAATTGTCTGTGTAATTCGTTCTCTCTGGCACACGCTGCTCTCCCTGTTTAGCTGTTCTGCTGACAGCTCCCCCAGTATTCTTTCATTTCTCGCTGTTCCTTTTTTATTTGCAGAGTTTGAGGTTGGTTTTGCCGTTCGGACTTTCAAGATCTCCAACGTGCAGCGTTGGTTAGATGTCACCATCCCTGCGCCGTCGCGTCCCCACTGGGAGCTTCCGTGGCAGCTCTTTTATATAGAGCCAGGATCCTGGAGCGTTAGTTATGTCGCAGCCGAGGACGGTGGAAGATGGTGGCCGTCGGAATGTTCTTGCTCTCGGTGGGAGCCAAGCGCTGATGGATTGGGCACGAGTGTGTGTGCAGGTTGATGGCAGGTCCAGGGCAGCCCGAGGAGCTGGCTGTAATCAGATTTGCCTCCTCATTACCCTCCATCCTGCCACCTCAGTGTTGAGCTGAGAACAGCAGCAGCCAAGCTCCCCCGCGGCTTCTTGGACGATGTTTTCATAAGAGCTTCACACAAAACATTTTACTAGGAGACCTGAATAAAGAGCATTGTTGCCATCAAGAGGTAAACCGTTACAAATTACAGCCAACAAGGCTTTTGAGATGGTGTTTCCACTGAAAGCTGCCACTCTGGGGGTGTAGTTTCTTCACATGTAGACCTTTTTTTATTTTAACGGAACCTCGTCGCACAGCAGGCTTGGTCTTTTCCTCGTCTTTAACTCTGCAACCAGCAGCTGTGTCACACGTAGCAGCGCAAAAATAGTTCTGACGCCCTGAAATCAGTCATAAAAATAGTAACGTGAACAGTGCTGAGTCCTCCCTGAGCGCCAAGTTTTCTTGTTCTCTTTTTGCTCAAAACCAGACAAATACCACAAAGACGCTCATGAGTGATGACTCTCTCAGCCAACCGCTGCTGGGTCGGGCTCCACCCACATGCGCTAGGTGTTCGGTTTCCCTCTTGCCTTCCACGGCGGTAAAGCAGAAACGTGGCGTTCTGTGCTGAACTGAGCCGAACCCGTCCTGCTTGCTGGAAAAGCTGCTTATCTCCACCGCTGCCCGTAATCCACCCGGGATAGGTTTAAAAGTTGTTTTTACACTTACATAAATAGCATTAATGATCTGCTGCAGCGCACATGTAATCCATGCGCTCTACACGCTGAGCACACTGTATAAATTTGATTTATTACTGCGGCTGTAGACCCGGATGGTGTTTTTTTTGTGTGGGATTTGTGGAAAAACACCTTTTTCCACTTCTTTTCTATTTTTTTTTTTAAGAAATACCTCCACGTTTTTGTTGTGAGTACTGTGAGAGGGGCTAATTGCTCTTCCAGCAACCTTGTTAATGACAGCGATGTGAGAGCTTTCAGCTACCAAATTGACTTTCCACGCTGCCATTTTAGTTTACACAACTGCCATTTGCTTAAAAGCTTTGCCTGTGTGCTCCTGGACAAGCTGGCGTGGGTTATTACGTTCAGAGCAGGTTTAGCACTGTTAAAAAAAAAGCAGAAAAAAGAGGCTCCGCGGGGCAGATTTTTCAAGTGCGATTTGGCACCAGAGCAGAGAATATTATTTTTTGAATAGTGCAGGTGTTTGCGTCTAAACAGGCTGAAGCCTCTTTTGAAGAGATTTGTCTTTATTTCTGTTAAATATATTTGAATGCGTTTCCTAGCCGGTTTCTGACTGTTTCTGCCAGGTAGCGCTGTTTCAAACTGGCTAATGCCAAAGAAATTCCAGTGCTGGACGACATACGACGGCGTTTCCTCCCTCAAACAGCCTCAGCAGTAAATCCAACTCACTCAGACGTTCCACGGTCGCTGTTCCACGGTCACAGACGACACCTTCCTGGACCGGTGGTCACTGCGGCCTTTGGTTCCGGAATCACTGGAAGAAATGTTATCGTCTGAATAAGTAGTCAGCCAGCAACGATGGCAAAATATGTTACGTGTGAAGATGATGTCACTCAAATGTCATTCAGATGTCATTCATTTATCCACTATGAGCAGACTGATTTGGAAGTGGTGGCTTGGTTTTTAGTCAGTTAATACTTCTAAAGTCGAAGGTCAGTGTCTGTCAATCAAAAACTAGTTTGTAGGGTTTTTTGGAGGAAATATTCTGGGATTTTTCCACTCAGTTTCATCAGATTATATAACATGATGTGATTATGGATTAAAACTTCTCTCTTTTTTCATCCCTTTTCTTTAAGACGTTTGCAAATCTGCACTCAAAACAAGCATGATTACCGAAGTTGAGGTGAAACTGCTTCGGTTTTGAACCTCTCACTCCCAGAGATGATGTGAGATTGATTTGAGAGGCCCGCCGCTGTTCAGAAGCAGAAAAGAGCAACTGTAGATGTGTGAATAGTAAATACCATCTCTATTTGCCTCTCACATCAGAGAGAAACAGAAAGAGCTTTTGTTCTTTTCTTTTACCATAGCCTACTTCAGCAGCAGGGATGTGCTTGGAAAACGGATCGTGTGTGTGCATGCGTGCGTGTGTGTGTGTGTGTGTGTGTGTGTGTGAGATTGACAGCAGTGCCTTTTGGGTGTGACAGGGTTTACTAATCCCTCGGTTCGTCCAGCATCCCCACATGTCCCACGCTTCTCTCTCTTCATCCTCAGCTCGGTATTTATCTTTTTTCCACTGAGCAAATATGTCTTGCTTGTCTTAACTCTCTTTCTCTTGTCCTCAAAGTGTTACATTGCTGTTAGCCATCTCGCCCTAATCCTCCTCACTCATTTCCCGTAAGTATTGCTATATTTTTCCATCACTGCTCCAGCAGACAGTCCAAGTAAAGCATTTTGGATGGAGAGAATGTTGATATTCAGTAACTTTTGATGCTCTACGATTAGCTTCTAGCCCCTGCCACCTCATCAGTGTGACTTGCTATTAAAGCTATAAATCAAAGTGTCCCTATATTTAAAAAAAAAAAGATGCTGAATTATCTATGTGCTATCTGACCACACATACAATTCACACTACATAATCTTCACCGTAAACAAGCATCGTTTATTCTGCTTTTCTATTATTTTCCTTCTTACAAATACACAGAAATAACAAAGAAATGTTGAGCGACAATTAAATTTATTTGAGGGATATATTTAATAGGCGTTGTCTAATGTTTGCATTGATGGAATCACTGTCTAGAGAGACCCTCTGCTTTGTCTGTTCTGTTTTCTCATAAGCGCTCGCGGTCATCCCAGATTCTTGGTCTGACCAGCGCTGGTGCTGGGTTGGCAGGCTCAGACATCGATCTGGATGCTTTGTCACTGAACCCGAGTGAAAGATCAGGCTAAAAGTCACAGCACTAGTGCCTAGCTAAACCTCCTTAAGTTAGCAGAGCTGTCCGTGGTGCTGAATTAAACATGCGCCGTTTGTGTCGGTTTTCATGACCTTTTCATGTACAGGCACAACAGAAAAAACTATCGGAGTGTTACCTGTGTACTGTTGTACCTGTAAACCTGGCAGAAAACCTCAGTGCAGGGTAGGAAGTTCATGCAACAGAGCCTGCGCACCATTTCTAGCTTTTTCTCGCTGCAGTCTTTGATATTTGACATCTTCTCCATCAGCCTGCACACGTGCTAACAAAGAGCTTTCAGTGAAATCAGTGCCTTTCTGTTAAATTATTCACCAGAATAAGTAAATTATTTCTGAAAATATAATAAAGTATATATGTGCACCGATGGTGGGAATTGTTTTATTAGTGTGCTGAGGTGTGTGGGTGTTTGGGTGGGTGAAATCATGAGTAGTAATCAATCATTTCAGAAACAGTGGAAGAGCAGAGCCGTTTAGTGCTGCACTTGCTTCAGAGATAACTCCAGTCCAGTCTTGGGCCATCATTTACTGCAGCGAGAACGCCTAAAAACAGTGAAAACCAAATTCTGCCTCTGCCTTTTCCAGCAGGATAAGGCAATGTGCCACAAAATAGTCCAGGACGATTTTTCGAAGCATACAATCACATTTGAGGGCTTCGAACTCCTAATCAGGCATTTCTGCCATGTGATTAACAAACAGTTCTGAAACTTCAAGGTCCTGTCGCACAACTTATATCGTCTTGTACTGCATTTCTTGGAGGACAGATGATTTGTCGAAGCTGCAGTGATCGACGGGTGTTCGCGTTCTTCAGTAGCATTAGGTTGTCTACCTACATTATGAATAATAAGTCTCCTCAACTCTAATGTATTTCTGAATGCCGTAATCAAACTTGACAAGGCTTAGCTTTTCATCATGGCTGCCTCGCTTCCCCAGTCATGGAAAATAATAATGTCGCATTTATAGTTTAACATTATCAGACGTTGTGTCAGCGGTTCTGATAACAGTATGACAAGTTGACGTTGAGGGATGCGGCACTAGATAATGACTGAGAAAATGAAAAACAAAATTGAGTTTAGATGAGCTCAGAGGAGCTATTTGCCACAAAATTCCACTGTTTATGTCGTAGGCGCTGGAGGTGAGCCAAGGGTTTTACCCTTTTCTGTCCTCATCACAAATACCACACATTTTTGATGAAAAGAGTGTAAGTGGAGGTGGGAGGAGCTCACGGTGGAATTAATTCTATCATCTTAACCTACTTGAAAATAAATATTTGAAGAAAGATGCAGGGGTGTTGTGAATATTTGCAGGGATGAAAGGAATAAATGGGTGTCAAACAAAGATGGGTCAAGGGTAGAAAGAGGAACTAAAATAGGAAGGAATGTGCTGGTGGGGCGCTGTGGGTGGATGGGTGGGTGGGTGGGCAGTTGTGGATGGGCAGCGGGGGACATCACTACATCCAGAGCTTGATCTGTGGGTGGCAGAGATGACTGATGGAGGACCACTCCAACTGAAGGTCATATCCGAAAAAAGCCCGCCACTGTCACAGGGGGAGGATAAATAAAGCTTGGGCCGCCGTGTTTGTTCACCGCGCTCTCTCCACGGCATTGTCGTTGACAGCGGGGGAGGAGGAAAGATGGAGCGGAAAATTAAACATAGAAACACCTATAGATCATTTAGCAAAGTGGGATTTATCTTATCTAGCTTGTTAATGATGTTCGCACCCTGACGTCCTCAGATTTTAATGACAAAGACTCAATATTCCCATTTTTCTGCCTCACATCAGTGATTTCCACACATTAGGTGTTAGAAATCAGATGTTATTAAGTCTGTTGCTGCTGCCTGATGGTTTATCATTTTGGCAAAAAATGTCTAAAATGGTTTATCTTCTAGTCAGACAACTAAAAAGCAATAATGTGGAGGACTAAGGGTAGCACCCGCCACCCTGCTCTAGTGTTCCTGCAGCCTGGCTGGGACACTTTCCGCTTGGCTCTGAAAGCGGAGCTGGAGCCGGACGCCCGGATGAGGTTCTGGTCCCCAGGGCCAGGCAGAGTTGCCCTGAGCAGACAGGCGACCTCGCTGCCCAGACTCTAATAACTGATCAAGGACCATCTGTTTGAGCGTTTGGGTTTCTGTGCTCTTCAAGGAGAATCCGCTGGGACTAGGAGCCATTAGCGGCTCTTAGGAGGATTCAGACCATCATTTGAAAGCAAAGGCAGCAGAGAACCTCTTTATTATCGTCATGGGAACAACAGTGTTGTATGATCGCTTCCTCTCAAGGGCCACGTTTCCTGTATTTACGCTCACATCCAAGACCTGTTTACAGGAGCCCATTTATGACCCGTCCATCTCCATTTGGCTGGTGAAATGGCACAATCTGAGTGCAAATTACCCCGAAACCCTGAAAAGGAGACATAATTAGCCTCTTAATTATTGAAGGAGTGTTGGGAAATAGGGTGATGCTGGCATGAATCAATCCAGAGCGTCATCTCTCATTAGTTTTAAAAGCCAGGTGGTCT